>CBVK0100721404.1:0-14025 GCA_900067695.1 Picea abies
AAGATGATTCAAAATGAAAATGTCTCCTTGGTATATATAGGAGACTAGGAGGTTTAATGGCCTAAAGCCGACATAAATAAAATAACATTACTAATCTAAATTACAACTAATGGCCTAAAGCCAACATAAATAAAATAACATTACTAATCTAATATGCCCCAATTAAGTGGTAATGAGCCAATATTAGGGCTTAACAGACATGATCAATCCAAAAAAGGGGATTGATGTAATGAATAATAAATGAATAATAAATAGAATACTCTTTGTAGTTACAATATTTCAACATTTCAGACAAAAGAATCGTGCACATACATGTTTTACTTTTTTTAGTGTTCTTTTTAGATTCATATATAATTTTGTGTTATTGCCAAACCATTGTAGGAAAATTTGGAAGACAACTTTATCAAGTGCAATTGGAATTGTTGTTTGTATGTAATTGTGTCTTCTTGGAATTGGAAGACAAATTTGTCTAAGTGCAATTGGAATTGTTGTTTGTATCTTCTTTTCTCTTCCTGGAATTGGAAGACAAATTTGTGGAAGTGCGATTGGAATTGTTGTTTGTATCTTCTTGTTTCTTCTTGGACTTGGAAGACAAATTTTTCCAAGTGCAATTCGAATTGGAATTATTATATGTGTCTTCTTTTGTAATACAAAAACAAATTTCTCCACTTGGTTGTGCCTTATTACATAATAAAAAGACAAATTTGTGGTGGGTCTTTGGAAGCCAATTCTTATCTTTAAACATGGGGAACCACCGAATTCGAGAAAGAAAGTCCTTGAGAAAAACGAAACTGATAGAAAAGGTAGAAGAAGAAAGAGAAAAAGAAAAGTTACGTATGTCAAAACGTAGGATTTCACATGAGGCAAATCCAATTTCTAGTGCAATAGATGCCGCTAATGTTTCTCCTCCATCACTAGAAGCAAAGAACAAGAGTTCATTAGAGAGAAATCCAAACAATATCTCATCAAGACAAATTTTTGTGGATGAACAGATGATGGAGGATTTGCTTGGAGCCGATTATACAATGGATGAAATTAGAGAAGAAATTGGTGTACAACCTTGCGATGAAGAAGGTCCTATGGTGCAATCTATTGTTGAATAATCAAATGTGCACTCTCCTCCCACAGTTGATTTGTCAGTGATTGAAGGGGAAATAACTGCAACATTGTTAACTCCACAACATGAAGGTCAAGAGTCCCATAATAGGGGTTTATCATCCCTACCTAGATTGAGCACTGCACAGTGAAGAAATCCTAAATGCATTTAGGTTGATGAAAGTGGTATAACAACACTTGAAGGTAATTTACCTAACCGTACTATTTTTTATCACTCTTATAAAATCATTCAAGAATATTTTGAACCAAAATCTAATGTTGTTAAATGTCAATTATTATTATCTTTGTTAAAATCTAGAAGATTGACTGATATTAGGAGAATTTTAGGCATTAAAACAATCAAAAGTGTAGAAACAAGTCATCATATAGTATGGAACCTTGTAGATGATTTTCAAAGAATTGGTAAGAAGTCTCGTTCTAAAGACCGCAATGCAGCCTGATGTGTCTTGTCCCAGTCAATTGTTAGCAAGATTACAAGAAAACATCGTTTGCTATAAAAAACCTCTCACCTCTTGAAATGCAATGTCAAAAACCTTAGAAAGTATTCTCATAGACAAGATATCCTCAACACAGGTGCCCAAACATATTTGTGGGCCTTCATTAGAAGGATACCTCGTTTGGACATGAAGTTAATTGGAGTGGTTAAGGGACTAGTTCAGGATTTCTGGCATGATAACACAATGCCCTCTTCCAACCAAAAATATGTACTAAAATTGAGAAGGGGATCTAGGGACCGTGAACCCCATATTAAACACTATCTTGAAATTACACAAACAAAATTGTATGAGAGATTCATAATAGTACATAGTGCACTTAACTTAGGCCAAAGATATTTCCATCAATGCAAGCCTTAGTATGTTTGAATAAACACAATTCGTAACACACGTTGTTGTAGATATCACATTGAGTATGGTTATTATTATAACACACACACACACACACACACATATTTCATATTTTGCACAACACCCTTTTTCAAGAATGCCTGGTTATATTTCCACTGCTGTCATCTAGAGGCTTTTTTCACATCATCTTGTGTACAAGGCCAGAGGGTTTTACATTTTATCAAAATGCATGCTTAGATGGGATATGCCCTGGGTGCGGTGGAATGACATTACTAAGAAAGTGCATCCATGTAAGCGATGGGTATGAATTTGGGGGGAAGGAGGTTTCCTTGCAAAGCTTTAAATATGTGACATATGATATTGATGGAGTACAAAAAAAATAAATATACAATTGGTTACTTCCTAAGTACAAGTTTGTGACTTCATGAAGGACTTTGCAGAAAATACACAACATTATGTTCAACATGTCCATGTGGCTCAATGGCAGGATGAGCATTTTAGAATATGCAGAGATACATTTCCTATTGGTACCATGTTATTAGTGGTTGATTTTGATGAGAAATACACCCTTCAACTACAAAATGAGATTCAAAGCCAATATTATCACTTAGAGCAGGTCAACATAATGGTACATATCACATACAGGCATGGACCGGATAATAATGAACAAAACATAGTACAACATTGTTTTCATTTGTTCTACAACATTGTTTTCAGTTCTTAGCCTATGCACAAAATTGTTTTCAGTTGTTCTACAATCATGTTAAGGAGAAGAACATACAGATGGATAAACATTGGAATTGGTCAGATGGTTGCACAGGTCAGTTAAAAAATGCTCGTGTATTTCGATGGTTGTGTATGTTGCACAAAACAATAAAGGTACCACACAGTTAGAACTATTTTGAATCTAGGCATGGGAAAGGGGAGCATGATGGAGCAGGTGCATGCATAAAAAGAGCATTACGTAGGCAAGAAATGAAGTTCACTACTACTTCCCTCATTCAAGATGCAAAATACATTGTTGAATGGTGTTCTTCAGTAATAAGAGAGGGAACATGAACCTGTGAAGACCAATCACACAAGAAAGGACATGTACATAGATATTTTTGGGAGGTGGTCATTGTAGATCGATCAGAATGGTATGAATTCAAAAACATCTAGGGCACTCATGGATTCCATTTAGTTAGAACATTAGAAAATGCAATAGTTGAAATATGGACGAGAACATGCTCTCTCTTATGTGCTCCATGTAGTAGTAATGAATGGGATGATTGCGAATCGACAGACTCGGTTGATAGATGGGATCGTGTATCACTCCCCATTGGTCAACATATAAATATGGAATTATCCCAATTGGAGGAGGACCAATCAAGTATTTCAACATATTTTTATCATGTCTTAGATCTCGTACTACCAGTTTCGTTGAATCCTTCTATTAAATTTTGAATAACTAAAATGAACGTGTTATGCTTTGGTCATTTAGTGGACTCACATTTTGGCACTCCATTTTTTGTAGGGAACATATACGCAGTGTTTTCCCCGAGAGATAATGAACAGGACACTGATTATTGGTTGACATGATGCTTAGAGGGAAATAATACCCTCATGCGATCAGTAACAGACTCCGAAAACATTGAATTTCTGATAGGGTCGATGGTTATTAAAGGACAATATCTGATACATGATGAAAGAACACAAAAGAAAGGTGGTTATGTATTTCAAGATTATAAACCAGGTCAAGTTGTATGCCACTTTACAAACTTGGTTATTGGTACAAACCTCCAACTACAAACAATTCCAAGTAAGAACTCATCAAAGGTACAATACTTACTACCTTACTATGAGAACGAGAAGATAATGGAAACCGTCAGTATTAGAAGTGATCCTGATGGTCTACTTGAATGACCATATAGGTATCTAAAACAAATAATTTTTGCTTCATTTTGACTATTTTAAAAATATTTTTAATGCTGTTAAAATATACCCTACCTTAAAACATACCCATGCCATGCCTTGCCATGCCTTCACTTGCCTTTCCTTCACTTTCCTTGTTGTCATAGAAATATTTGCCTCACCCCATGCAACTTGCTCAGAAGGAATTTTCCATTTCCCTATGTAGACTTGAAGTCCCCTTTTGCAATTCCTATAGCTAAAAATCATATTTTTCCACATATACATGCCCTAACAACTATACAACATGCATATACACAAGTTGCACCATTACAACCCGTGTACATCGGGTTTTGTGCCCAAAATTAAAAAATGGTGTTGGGTTTCCATGTTACATCATGAGATCCATGATCCTTGACCTTCCATATACTGGAAACGTTTCAACTTCGCCCTTTAGTTCCATTTGAAGGCTATAAATGGGCCATATCCAAGCCGTGGAAGAGGGGAGAAGAATTCAACTTTGAGAGAAAAGTTACTCTAGAGAAATTATTCACTTCATATTGAGTCTGCATTCCTTTGTCCTTTAAAGTATGAACACATTGTTCATACCCCAAGCTCTGCCCTCTTTGATGAAGAATCTCAATGTCTCTCTTATATGAGCTTTCCTTTGGTGGAGGATTGAAGTGGTGGAGGCCCAGCTGGAAGGGAGTTAGTTTCTTGGTTCCGAGACATGCTGAAATGGAAGTTTGTCACTCATACACTTCTGTTGATCACATTTTAATAGAAATACTATTTTCTCGTCCAATTAATGTCTTGCAAATATTTGAATTGTTATTCCATGGGAGTATTTTTTATGAGTATTGATGGATTATTCTATTATATGTACTAACTTTATATATTATCACTATATTCTTGTGTATCTTGGTCATTGAGGACAAGTTGCAGGCATATATCTTTGAGTCAAGTGATCAACAGTGAAATTCATCGAACGTACGGATGAGGTAGGATCTTTATCTTGTCTTGTTAGCATGTTTGATTATATAGCATATTTGAGATTAGAGTTTATTTCTGCAGTCATTTTCATCTATTGTGGTTTACCCCATGTCACAGAGTGATTTTCCTCGTAACACTTGCCATGCCTTGCCTTGCCATGCCTTGCCATAGCTTGCCTTCACTTCCCATGCCTTGCCTTCTCTTTCCTTTCCTTGTCTTTCCTTTCCTTGCCTTCACTTGCCTTGCCTTGCCTTGCCTTACCTTGACTTGCATTGACTTTCCATGCCTTTCGTTGCCTTCACTTGCCTTGCCATGCCTTGTCTTCACTTTCCATGCATTACCTTCACTTGTCTTTCCTTGCCTTGCCTTGCATTGCCTTCACTTGTCATGCCTTTCCTTGCCTTCACTTCCCTTTCCATGCCTTTCCTTCACTTGTCGTACCTTTCCTTTCCTTGCCTTTCCTTCACTTGCCTTTCCATGCCTTCACTTTCCTTGCCATGCCTTGCCTTCACTTTATGTGCCTTCCCTTCACTTTCCTTTCCTGCCTTGCCTTCACTTGCCATGACTTGCCTTGTGTTCACTTGTACTGCCATGCCTTTCCTTCACTTTCCATGCCTTACCTTGCCTTACCTTGACTTCACTTCCCTTTCCTTACCTTGCCTTACCTTTCCTTCACTTGCCATGCCTGGAATTTCCTTCACTTTCCATGCTTTGTCTTTTCTTCACTTGCCTTGCCATGCCTTGCCTTTCCTTCACTTGCCTTGCCTTTCCTTGCCTTGCCTTCAATTTCCTTTCCTTTGCTTGCCTTGCCTCCCCTTCACTTTCCATGCCTTGACTTGCCTTAGCTTGCCTTTCCATGCCTTGCTTTCACTTTCCTTGCCTTTCCTTGTGTTGGTTAACTACTTTATCTACTTTGATATTACTTTAGTGTCATAAGTTGACCCAGGTTCAGATTTGAACAAGTTTCCAACAAAACCCTCTAAAACTATCGCCCCCTGTGGTAAACCAGAAGGAAGCGCAGTACACATGGTGCACTATGCAGTCTCACCCAAGATAGTTCTATGGGTGGATAAAATGCTTAGGTTCTTGCAGCTTGGGAGTGAGTAGGGATATGTGATTGTACTCTGTGATCTTCATTCATTAGTTATTTCCCCCATTCATACTAACTATTTCATCATTCATACATGCAAACAAACAATTCTAACTAAGTCATTCATGGATTTATTTAAAAAATAATCATTGACAGTAAAGGATAAACAATTATCAATCCACATAACACATGGTATACCGTGGTTCACCCCCTCATGGGATACATCCACAAAGATTTGGCTCTCAATCTCTTTTATTATGTTTCTGCAATATATCGCACTGCACACACTTATAGTCTCTGATATTACAATATCAACATGCCTCTCGATCCCTGTGAGGCTGACTAGATTGCACCAGGCTCCTAAGCCTACAATCTAACCCTCAGGATCGAGTTTCTTGACTCTCTGCTAGCTCAACAACTTACAATAGGTTACAGTGCTTACAATCTCTCGTATAGCTATGCAAGACAGTCTTCCTTTTCATGCCAGCCTCTAAACCCTTGACCTAGAACCCCTAGGTACTTATTTATACATTTTATTAGATTATCGACCATTACAATATATTACAAAAAACCTAACCCTAGTGTAGTTAGGTTTCCTTGCATGCGCGCCTTGCATTCTTTCCTCGCACGTGCTTATTTTCCTTCCAGTTGTCTTTCTCCTACTTTGTGCTTTTCTCTCCAAAAATATACTTTTCCCCAAAATGGGCCTGCACCCAATAGGACCCCAACACTGACATGTGGCTTGTCCCGAATCACCTAGGCTTTGCACGCTCCCTTGACAACCTCTTATAGACTATGGAACTTGTCTGCAAGTTCCCTTCCTCTTGTTTGGACCCCCGTGGCCTTTTCTGTGAGAACTTCTAATTCTTATGCTATGATCTCCTCCTGGATAATTTATGTGCACTCTGCCCATGCTTGCACTCTGTTCTTCTTTTCCTCCTCCAACTACACTATAATCTCCACTGCTAGCTCCCGGAGAGGTTCCATCTGTGCCTGTCTCTCCTACCTCTGGGTTTGTGCTGTTATGAGCTCTACTTGCAGCTTCTTCATGTCTTGTGCTCCCTTTAGATGCTCAGTGATGCTCATTGTTCTCTGCCTCTGCTTGAGGTCCTGGATGGTTGTGCTTAGATTTCCTTCTTCCTGGTCCCACTGCTAGACCTATTCATCTTCCTCCAATACTGTCCACAGTTGCGCTGCCCTGTCAAACAAGTCCATATTTTCACTGACTTGTCTTTCCATTTCATACACTTGTCCTACAACTTATTGTCTCCTTTGTTCTTTCACTTCCAGGGGAGTCATAGCTATGAGTTTTTCTTGAGTTTTTTTATCTTCTGACGGTATTGATCAATTGTTTTCACAATGTGATCAATCTTCTGTGCTATGGTGGGATCTGCTATTTGCACGCTATTTGGGATTCTGTCATAGGCTACAGTCACTCCCTACTCGAGTCTATCTGCGTGTTGTTTTTTCTCTTCTTTCTCCGCAGTTAACTGGTTGCATGTTATCTGGAGTATTTCCGTGACTCCTCTACTCACCTCTAGGTTGGTGGCATCTGTGCGGGCCCTCGACCATACTTCCTTCATGACACTCGCTTGTAGCCCATAGAGGGCCTTCGTGGGTATCTGTGCTAGTATTATGTTCAACTCTTCGACCTCCTGCAGTGGTGTCTACACTATTTCCAGATTCAACCTCTTCATTTCGCGCGTGAAGATAAATGTGTCACTGCTTTGGGCGATAAATTGTACCGTATCTTCATTCTGCTTTTGTGTTAGTGGCCTCGGTACTTCCTTTTGCTGATGCGCGGTGGCCTGAGATTGTGCATGGTATCGTAGTTGTTGTATGTGTGCATGGACTTCTATCAACTTGGCCATGATTTTATGTCTCTATGCCTCTGTTGCTTTTACTGCTTCCTTGCTCCTATCTTGGACTTTGTCCATGATGAGCTCTACATCATCCCAAGTGAGGGTGATGTCTGAGTCCTTTGTGTCATATTTCTTTTTACCACACACATTTGTTCCTTGCGTGGTCTCCTTTGCTGATTGTGAAGGCTATGCACCACTGGTTGTGCCTGGGCCTATTTCCTGCTACCCCTGTGTTGGCTTCTTCGTCACATCTTGTGGTTGGTTTCCTGTTCGTTCTATTGTGGGTGTTCTCCTTGGTTTTTTCAAGATTGTTCTCCCACTTGGCACTGCCCACACTATTGATTTCCGAGTATTTCTAGCCAGACTCCCTGATCATGCTGAAGAGCATGTCTCAGTTGTGTATTTAGGTTTGGAAGGTTGTGTCGTACCTGTCCTGGTGGTGGGTTTTTTTATTGGTTGTTGCCACTGTACAAGCCAATATTTGATGATCCAATCCACTTCCTCCTTGGTCACACAGTATTGCATCTTCAACCATGCTCTCTTGGGATCCCTCGCAACTTGGATCCATGTATGGTGTCGAGATGCCTTAAAATTCACACTCCCCTTGGTTTCCTGCACAACCTCCCTTTGGATGAACCATGTGTTTCCAGTGATCTGCTAAATTTCCTCTAGGAGCATGGAAAATTCATCACGTTGTTTTCCTACTGTGCTTTCCTGTCCTTGGCCTGCCAGAGGGACTAGTACCTGGCTGCGTAGCACTTCACCATCCTAGTGATGAAGGTGGTGTACTTGGGATCCTGCCACCCCACAAACATGACCAATATCATCAACCATGAGTAATGGAACTCAGTTCCATTATCCCGCACATCGCGGTAGTCCAGTAAGAACTGGTTCAACAAATATTATGCCGCGTTGAACATCATTCCTTTTGCGCATTGCTCTGCTACTGCGATTACACCTGCAGGGGCTTCCTCTCAGCGACACTTCCTTGGTATCTTTCACTCTATTAGTTTGTTGGAGAGCCTTGTCACGTCATCACTAATTTATTTTATGATGAGGCCTCTACTACCCCGCATCGTGTTGAAATGTGCCTTCACATGCTCTGCCAGTTCCTTCTCGTGCACCTTGTTTACCAAAAACTCCTTTAGCTTCATGCCGATTGTGGGTAAGCTTGCAATATTGGCAATGAGTGCCATGTCTATCTGTACGGGCCTATCCATCCACAGGATGACCCCATGGACCCGGGCCACTAAATTTTTTATGCATAGGACGACATTTTTTCCCCACTCGAAGTGTGGAATATCTAACAAATTCATGATGCCAGAGTTCTCTAGCCTCGTAATCCACTACACTGGCTCTAATACTGGTCTTCTTAGGGGTCCAACCTCCCCTATATTGATCATATAAAATTCCTTGGCCAACTTCAGGAATTTCGCTGCGTCGCACATGTCATGGTCTATGTAGCACAACTTGGTCACTTTCTCCAACATGTCCTTGAAAGTGAGGACTGCATCTGGAATGAAAGTTAAGTAAATATCTAGGCTCTTGAGGGTCTTTCTCTTCATCCCCAATGTGGATGTTCCCACCTCGATGATTTCTGCACCCTCCTCGTCCCTGAGTGAGTCCGATCAGTCTGTTATGTCCTTGACTTGGACTTCTTCTCATGACTGGGACGGTCTTGGTTCCTCTATGTCAATTGGTCTTGTTAGCTCCTCTAGGTTAGGGTTTGAAACCCCATTCCTGGCTCCCAAGCTCTTGCCTACTTCTCCTTGCTGTGTGGTTGGGAGCTATTTCTCAACCCGCATCAGGCTACTAGACTCTGGCTTCAAGGTGGTCACATCCTTGAGCTCGACTATGGTCGCGGGTTGTATCCTTTTGTTGCACCTCTGACCTTGTTGGGTGACCCTGATAAACTGGCTTGACGAACCTGACTTTTATGGATCCATGCTGCATGATTTTCGTAAACTTGGCTAGCTACAGTGACAATTTCAAAATTAGGGTACCAATTCTTCTAATCACTTTGAGCTCAAAATTTGCTAAGTGTTGAATAATTGTTCCTTTTCCGCCATTTATAGAAATTTTCACAGTCATTTTTCACTTTTGTGTACATTCACACCAACATTTCTTTTTATTGTGTGTGGTATTCTGATATCTGGTGCGGTAATTCTTGTGCACAACTTTTTCTGTGTTTTTTTTATTTTCTTTGGTTTGTATTTTTGTATTTTTTTTTTCTTTTTGTTTCTCTTTTTATTTGTTTTTTTCATTTTTCTGTCTAGTATCTACTATAGTACATTATATACATACTTTCCTTATTTCTTTATCCTTGTTTATACTTAGTGAGGTCGACTGTCCCTGTACAACTTCATTTGGATCGCATTGATCATTCGATTTAGTTCAATACTTGCTACATCCTTTAGGCACAAAGATCCTCCATCTATGACATGTTGGACTTCATATGGCCCTAGCCAATGCATTCTAAATTTACACAGATATTGAAAGAATTTGTTGTCATATAGCAAGACTAAGTCTCCTTCCTTGAAAATTTTCTTCTTGATATGTCGGTCGTGCCAAGATTTGTCTTAGGATTTCTGTACTTCCTAGTGAAATCCTACTAGGATCCTTTCCTCTTCCATCTCCATGAGTTGTCTTAGCCTTGCTTCTACTACGCCTCGTTCCGTAATGTTAATAATAGTTGCGACGCGCAGACTAGGTACCATAAATTCCAATGGTACTATTGCTTCCTATCCATACACCATCCTAAATGGTGTTTGTCTTGTCAAAGTTTTACATGTAGTTTTGTATACCCATAGTGCTGCTGGTATTTTCAAATCCCAATCATCCCTGTTAACATTGTAGATCTTTGTCAAGGAATTCTCCAAGATCTTGTTGAAGGATTATTCTGTTCCATTTTCTTTAGGGTGGTATGGTATACTCTTCTGATGATAAACTTCAAAATCCTCAGTCATAGCCTTGATAATACTGTTGATGAAGTGAGTACCTTGGTCACTCATCAAAATCCATGGACATCCAAATATAGTGATCTGCTCAAACAAAAAATGTGTTTTTGTTTCTGCGTTGCAATCTTTGACTGGTGCTGCTTCTTCCCATATTGTTAAGTATTCTGTTGCAGTAATGATATACCTTTCTCCTGACCTCTTCGTTGGTGGGTTAATTGGTCCCACAAAGTCTATCGCCCATTTTTCAAATACTTTCAAGGTTACTCGTGGTCTTAGGGGCATCTCATCCCTTCTATTAGGTTTACCAATATCATCAGCCAAGAGTAATGGAACTCAGTTCCATTATCCTATGCATTGCAGTAGTCTAGTAAGAACTAGTTCAAAAAATATTGTGCCAAACTGAACATCATTCCTTTTGCGCACTGTGCTGCTACTATGATTACACTTGCAGGGGCTTCCTCTCGGTGACACTTCCTTAGTATCTTGCATGATATTAGTTTGTTGGTGAACCTTGTTGAATCATCATTGATTTCTTTTATGATGAGGCCTCTACTGCCCTGCGTTGTGTGGAGCTGTGCCTTCACCTACTCTGCCAATTCCTTCTCACGCACCTTGTTTTCCAAAAATACCTCTGGCTTCACGCCGACTGTGGGTAAGCTTGTAATCTTGGAAATGAGTGCCGCGTCTATCTGTATAGGCCTGTCCATCCACAGGATGACCCCATGGACCCGAAACACTAATTGTTTGATGCATAGGCCGACATTTTTTCCCTTCCTGAAGTGTGAAATATCCAACAAATTCATGATGCTAGAGTTGTATAGCCCCATAATCCACTATGCTATCTCTAATACTGGCCTTCCTAGAGGTCCAACCTCCCCTATGTTGATCAAATAACATTCCTCGACCAACTTTAGGAAATTTTTTTCATCGCGCACGTCATGGTCTGCATAGCAGAACTTGGGCACTTTCCCCACATGTCCTTGACAGTGGGGACTGCGTCTAGAATGAAAGGTAAGAAAATATATAGGCTCTTGGGGGTCTTTCTCTTCTACCCCACTGTGGATGTGCCTGCTTCGATGACTTCTAGGCCCTCCTCATCCCTTGGTGAGTCTAGTTGGTCTGTTATGTCCTCGACCTAGACTTCTTCTCGTGATTGGGACGGTCTTGGTTCCTCTATGTTAGTCAGTCTTGTGATCTCCTCTAGGTTAGGGTTTGAAACCCCATTCCTTGCTCTCGAGCTCTGCCCTACTTCTCCTCATTGTGCGATCTAGAGCTCTTTCTCAAGCCATGTCAGGATACTAGAGTTTGGCTTCGAGGTGGTCACATCCTCGAGCTCGACTATGGTCGCAGGTTGTATCCTTTCCTTGCGCCTTTGACCTTTTCAGGTGACCCAGATAAAATGGCCCGGCAATCCCGACTTTGGTGGAGCCATGCTGCATCATTTTCATAAACTTGGCTGGCTACGGTGACGATTTCTAAATTAGGGCATAGATTCTTCTAATTGCTCTGAGCTCAAAATTCGCTAAGTGTTTAATAATTGTGTGTTTTTCGCCCTTTATAGAACTTTTCGCAGTCAATTGTCACTTTTGTGTACATTCGCACCAACTTTTCTTTTTACTACGTGCGGTATTCTAATATCTGGTGTTGTAACTCCTGTGCACAACTTTTTCTATTCTTTTTTATTTTCTTTGGTTTGTATTTTTGTATTTTTTTGTTTTTTTTTTGTTTCTCTTTTTATTTGGTTTTGTCATTTTTTTGTCTAGTATCTACTATAGTACATTATATACATACTTGCCTTATTTCTCTATCCTTGTTTATACTTAGTGAGGTCGATTGTCCCTATACAACTTCATTCAACTCCCATTGATCATTCCCTTTAGTTCAATACCTGCTAGATCCTTTAGGCAGACAGATCCTCCATTTGTGACATGTTCGACTTCATATGGCCCTAGTCAATGCATTGTAAATTTATGTGGATGTTTAAATAATTTACTGTCATATAGAAATACTAATTATCCTTCCTTGAAAATTTTCTTCTTGATATGTTGGTCAAGCCAAGATTTGTCTATGGATTTCTGTACTTCCTGGTGAAATCCTACCAGGATCTTGTCCTCTTCCATCTCCATGAGTTGTCTTAGCCTTTATTCTACTGTGCCCCATTCTATAATGTTAGTAATGGACGTGACATGCATAATAGGTACCATAAATTCCAATGGTACTACTTCTTCCTATCCATACATCATCCTAAATGGTGTCTGTCCTGTCAAATTTTTACATGTAGTTTTGTATACCCATAGTACTATTGGTATTTTCAAATCCCAATCATCCCTGTTAACATTGCAGATCTTTGTCAAGGCATTCTCCAAGATCTTGTTGAGGGATTCTAGTAATCCATTTGCTTGAGGGTGGTATGGTGTACTCTTCTGATGATAAACTTCAAACTCCTCAGTCATAGCCTTGATAGTACTGTTGATAAAGTGAGTACCTTGGTCACTCATCAAAATCCTTAAACATCCAAATCTAGTGATCACTTGTTCAAACAAAAAGTGTGTTGCTGTTTCTGTGTTGCAATCTTTGACTGGTGCTGCTTCTTCACATCTTGTTAAGTATTCTGTCGCAGTAATGATATACCTTGCTCCTCACCTCTTTGCTGGTCGGTTAATTGGTCCCACAAATTCTATTGCCCATTTTTCAAATAATTTCAAGGTTAATTGTGGACTCATTGGCGTCTCATCCCTTATGTTAGGTTTACCAAACCTCTGACATACATCACATATCTGGAAATAGTACTTAGCATATTTGTGAATTGTTGGCCACCATAATCCTGCATGCAATACCTTCTTCATGGTATCTTTTCTTGCATAATCTCCTCCAACTATTCCTTCATGGGATTCTACTAAAATTCTAGGCCTTTCATGCTCTAATACACATCTTCTCAAAATATTGTCTGCGCCCATTTTGTATAAGTGTCCTTCAATCAATTGATAGTCTGCAACTCTGACAACCAAATTTTTCTTTTGCGCAGTGTTAAACTCTTGCGGCGCAACCCCTGTACTCAAGTATTCAACAATATCAACAAAGTATTCATCAACTATTTGGACTGAAAATAACTGCGCATCAGGGAATTTGTCCTCCAAGTTGGTAGGTTCCTCTCCATTGGTGGCCCTTGACAGGGGATTAAGTCCTGCATTCAACTTCCCTATTTTGAATATCACTTCAAAATCAAATTCCTAAAATAACAATAACCATCTATAGATTCTCCCCCCCCCCCC
>CBVK0100721405.1:0-14950 GCA_900067695.1 Picea abies
CCCCCACTGGCTTGTTGACTAGGTACTTGAGGGAATAATGGTCTGTGAACATCTAAAAATGTTTTCCAAGTAAATAATGTCTGAACTTATGAAGTGCATAGACCATATCTAGGCCTTCTCTTTCTATAGTATTATAATTATGTTCTGACTCTGATAGTTTTTTTCTAGCAAATTCTATCGAATGATCCAATTCCACTATTCTTAGATGCGTCAGAATAGCTCCAAGTGCTATGGCTAATGCATCTACATGCACATGAAATGTCTTTTCCCAACCTGGGAATACTAGTATAAGTGTTGTGACCATTTTTTCTTTTAGAGTGTCCAAAACTCGCTGACAGTCCTCATTCCACTGGAATCTGATATCTTTCTTGAGTAGATTCTCCATCAGCGTAGTGATCTACGCATACCCTTTTATGAATTTCTTGTAATAGCCTATATGTCCCAATGTTTCTCGCAACTGGCGCACTGATTTTGGTGGTGGCAATTTAACAATGACTGCAATCTTTGCAGGATCCACTATTAGACCTTGTTTGCATACTATATGACCCAATAAAATTCCAAAAGGTGTCCCAAATATGCATTTCTTAATGTTTAGGGATATCTGGCATTACCTGCATCTTTCCAGCATTAGCCTTAACACCTCTACATGGTCTTTCAACAGACTGTATACCGTCCAATCATTTAGGTACACTTCTAAAAACTGATGGATGCATTCTTTGAATGCAGCTATGACTAATCTTGAAGATATTGCTGGTTCATTCTTCAATCCAAAAGGCATGACTATGTATTGATAGGATCCCCATTCGGTGGCAAAGGTAGTCTTATACCTATATTTTGGAGCTATTTTGATTTGGTGGTCGCCTGAGAATCCATCTGTCAATGAATATGCTTCCTGACCTCCCACATTCTCTAGGAGTTCATCAGTAAAAGGGGTAGGAAAAGGTTCATGTAGGAAAGCATCATTCATCTTCCTTAGGTTGACACATATCCTTATGCCTCCTTGCTTCTTCTCCTGAACTACCATAGGGCTTATCCATTCTGATTCTTCTACTGGTTCTATGATTCCATCTTCCAACATTCTGTCAATTTATGCTTTTACTTTTTGCTTATATATTGGATTCAGTCTATACAGTCGTTGTCTGATAGATATAGCCTCAGGTTTGAGAGGTATCTTCATCTCTCCTAGCTCTCTTTTTATGCCTTTCATCTCTGTAAAGGTGGTTTGGAATAGGTCATTGTACTTGCGCAGTAACTCTGTTATCCTCTCCATTGTTTGTTCATCCCAATAGTCTCCAATGCTAGCCATTTTGGGATTATCATTTTTCCCAATGTTGACTTTCTTTACCTTGATCAATGAAGAAAACACATTTGATTCTAGAGATGTAACATCCACATCTCTTTCTCCTTCAAGTTCTGTAATCTGAATTTTGAGTGGGTCATCTTCATCTGGTGCTTCTTCCTGCACATGGTAGCATGCCAATAGTTCCTTAACTATATGTCTGTTCTATTGTTGGTACACTATCATAAGTTCAACCTATGGTTCCTTAATAAATATCACCCCTCTGATTTGTTTGAGTATTGAATCAATGTTGGGGTTCTCATATTCAAATGAGAAGGTGACTATAAAATTCTGTTATAATGTTGTCCATTCAGTAGTGCCTTTGCGCAGTTCCTGGTCTACATACCAGTTTGCTCGAATTCCTTACAATTTGTGAGTGAAGTGATGAGGCCATTCCTCTAGTGGTGTCATCCTCCATAGTGTTCTACATTTTTCCAAGTGTTCTGTTGGTGTCCCCTATCCATCATATCTCTGCATCTCATTGCTTGTCAGCTCTGCGCCAAATCTAATGTGCAATAATCACTTGGATTGGTACCAATCATTAAGAATGATACCTAGAGCTAAGAGCCTCTAATTATTTGATACTTCCTCCTCATATTTCGTTAGGAACTCTTCTAAGTCATTTATGCCATGAAAACTGGGAGGTTCTCTTATCTCTGTACCCACCCATCTTACTGCGCGGTCTATTCTTGCGCAACTTCTTGTAGATACCTCATGTAGGTGCTGTTTCCAATTCTCCTGTATTTTATATGAATCAGAAGCATGTGAGGTGATACTTCTCCAGATGATTACCCCATATGCAAATGGATTAATGTAATTTTCTATGAGTGCGGTGGTTTTGTACAACTAGTTAATTTATTCTAAATCTATATAGGTCGGTTCCACAAATATTTCAGCTTCGGATGGGTCTAAGGGTGAATTGACCCGATATTCTTCTGACTAAAATTCCATTGTCCTTGTCTTCAAGTTGATTATGGTCTGGTTATCAAATTCCTAATCCATC
Source organism: Picea abies (assembly GCA_900067695.1). Taxonomy (NCBI): domain Eukaryota; kingdom Viridiplantae; phylum Streptophyta; class Pinopsida; order Pinales; family Pinaceae; genus Picea; species Picea abies. The sequence goes on from CBVK0100721405.1 coordinate 2,343, forward strand.
CCAAGCAATGTTGGATATGGTGTTGTGACATCTACTATTTATATCACTTCAAAGTTTGCCTTAGTGCACACTCCGTCCGAATCTACTGTCACTCCTTTCAGCCTCCCAATTGGCATAACTCTATGATGTTTTTCTAACTTCAATTGGATAGGTGAATAGCCTAGTGTGGTCTCTCCCATACACTTCCAAGTCTTCTTTGGTAACACATTTACTTTAGATCCTAGGTCCAATATAACATCTCCCATGTTGAAATCTCTGATATTGGCATTCAATCTAAATTCTCTGCTTGTCCTCCTTCTAACATGGAGGTGATTCACTGTTCTCTGTTCTAATTTCTCCTAAGTGTTTTTTTTACATCTATCTAGAATATAATGTAAGATTGTAAGAGATGATGGAACTTTGAATAACTAAACACAGGATTGTAGAAAATTTCAGATATTACTTACTTGGTCTCCAGGGTGTGCTTCACTGGTGTGGTCCATTGCCAATGGAATTTCAAATGTGGGGATGCCTTGATTATGTTGTGTGGAATATGTAGACGCAAAATTATTCTTTATAAACTCTTTCCTTGCCTCCTTGAAGGTTTCCTTCTCCTTTCCTGCATCAAACTATTTCTGAGGTTCAATATTCTTCTTCACCCATTGGTGTTGTGCTGGATCCTGTCGTATTGCGTCAGTTCATGTCTTAGTGCCTCCACACGTCACTATGTTTATATTAATGCCATCCTCTCTAGCTTCTACAAATATCCTTTGTACGTTCTGATTGTTATGATTCCATTTTTCTTGAATCTTCACCAAAAGTGTTGGGAATTCCTCTGTATCATGGTCCGTTGCATGACAATACATGCATGTCATAGGTGGAAGTGGAAATTCACTTGCATAATGCCCTATTTGTTGGTAGTTATGATATACTACTGGACCTCTTCCTCATCCAAATCCTCCTCTGCCTCATCCTCCACCTTTATATCCAGTTCGATCTCCTCGCGGTGCATTGTAATGAGGCATCTGATTGTACTATGTGGGATTATATTGTGGTTGTGCATTATTATACTGAGGTTTCATAGTGTGGTATGGAGGTGGTACTTGGTTGAACCGAGGTGCAGTTTTTCTTGTCATCATTTCTTCCTGCACCCTAAGCTATCCAATGTTCTCTCCCTCATCAGATCCATTGTTCTACAATCTTTTTCATCATGACCAACTGACATGAAAAATTTTCAATATGAAGTCTTGGGTACTGTCTAATATTTATGCATCATTGGACAATGATACAGATCATGTCCATGTGTTTTACATATCTTTCACCATGGTCCTCCTGTTGGCAAAGGGTTCGGTATCCCTGTTTCCATGTATTGCATGAATGTTGGGCACTCATTCTTGCGGTTTCCTTCTGTCCTACATGTTGTACACCAAAACAACTTATCTTTTTGGTTTTCTCTTATTCTGATTTAGTTGAAATGTGAGGTTCTTCAGATCCTCCTTTAGCTCCTCTATTGTTGGATCTGTCTTCTAAAACTAGTTCTCTTATATTTGTAGGGCTTCTTGTAGAGCCTCTTCCTGGGTTTGAAACTTCTGCTAACTCAAAGGGTATTTCAGATGTGGTAATAGTGAGTTCACAAAGAGACATCGATTTTTCATGTCAGTCATGACATATTTCAATTTACCCTTCAACCATTTGAACCTATGATCAATCTCCCAAAAGACTCACCTGGTTTCTATGTGATTTCAATCATCTTGTTCATGTACTGATCCTCTGAGCTCGGTTTCTGAAGTTCATTTATCAGTATCTTCTTGAAATATGCAATCATCCTTGTTTTTCCTGCTGGATTGTTTACAACTAAGCTCATGTACCAATCCAGTGCATGGTCTCTTAGCGTGATAGCTAACTGCGCACATTTTGTATCCTCATCTGTGATCTACTTTACTTCCCAAATATTCTCATAGATAAACATATTATTTTCAGGATCCTCTGATGCCTCTCCCTTGAATTTTGGTAACCTAATGGTGGGATCATGTCCTTCCATCTTAAACGGTGATGAAATACGAACTCCATGTAGTGTAGATAGTTGACTAATACTACCTGAACTGGCTCCTCCAGTTGCTTCTTCCTATGTATATGTACTTCCTGTTGTGTTTATTCCACTAAAATTTGGTTTTCTAAATGATGGTGTTATTTATGGTGTATTAGTTGTACATGGGTTCATGGGTTCCGCACTGACACTGACATGGATAGGAGTTCTACCTTCTGTTCCTACCCTTGGATTTCTTGTCTTTGTTTCATATGTTGCACACAGGATTTCCTCAATCTTCTCCATAGCCTGAAGATCCTCTACCTCTTCTTCATCACTTGCCAAGCCCTCTGTCTCTTTGCTATGGATCTCTTTTTATTGTTCATCTTATATTGGTAGGGTGCTCCACTGTGTGATTTTCTAGATTCTCCCATAATCTACTTGATCTGGTCTTCCTCCATCATGATTGGGTCCAAGGCCTCCTCCTTCTTTCCTTTATCCATTTCTTCTTCCATTTCCCCAACTCTTGTTAGTGCTTCCCCCCTTCCCCATGCACGCAGGGAAGTTTTAGCTATCTGACACCATAGTCATTACACCTTTGTTATACAATAAGATATTTATGGAAGTATACAATGACCTAATATACCTTCCTCACCGTCCTCTTAGAAACTCTTGCTCTGCTGCGCTGTAAGACTTCACAGTGTCTACTGCAAATTCTGTGATAAATCCTACAACAATACTATCTAACCAGAAATTTGTTTTCTTTCAACCTCATTATCCATTCCTGCAACACATGTGGGAGATTGTAGAAAAAGACTTCATGAAAGTCACTAAATATGTACTTGTTTAGATATTTATGCAGTGTTATTTGAGGGTTTCTATTGTCTTTCTACACAAAATCCAACTCCTTTGTCTTCAACCAATGTTTGATCTCTTCCTTCATTGGGTTCCATGGTCTGAACATCCCCTTCTTTATTTTCATTCTTTTAACACCTTCTCAACAGATCTGATATTCTTTTAACGGTTCTTTAGCATATCTCATTCACTCAATCCAATTATGTTCCAACTGACAAAAAAACCATTTTTTGGTTAACTACTTTATCTACTCTGATCTTACTTTACTTTCATAAGTTGACCTAGGTTCAGATTTGAACAAGTTTCCAACAAATCCCTCTAAAACTATTGCCCCCCCTTGTAAACCAGAAGGCAACGTAGTACATAGGGTGCACTATGCAGTCTCACCCGAGATAGTTCTAAGGGTGGATGAAACACTTAGGTACTTGTAGCCTGGGAGTGAGTAGGGATTTTTTATTGTACTATGTGATCTTCATTCATTATTTTTTTCCCCCATTCATACTAACTATTCCATCATTCATACATGCAAATCAACAGTTCTAACCAAGTCATTCATGCATTTATCTAAAAAATAATCATTGATAGTAAAGAAATAAACAATTATCAATAAACATAACACATGATCTACCATCGTTCACCCCCTCTTGGGTTACATCCACAAATATTTGGCTCTCAAGATATTTTATTATGTTTCTTCAATATATTGCGCCACGCACACTTACAATTTTTGATCTTACAATCTCAACATGCCTCCCGATCCATGTGAGGCTGACTAGATTGCACTAGGATCCTTAGCCTACGATCTAACCCTCGAGACCGAGTTGCTCGACTCTCCTCTATATAAAAAACTTACAACATGTCACAGTGCTTACAATCTCTCATATAGCTATGTAAAACAATCTTCATTTTCATTCCATCCTTTGAACCCTTGAGCTAGACCTCCTAGGTACTTACTTATACATATTCTTGGCTTATTGACCATTAAAATATCTTACAAAAATCCTAACCCTAATGTAGTTATGTTTCCTTCCATGTGTGCCTTGCATGCTTTCCTTACACGTGTTTCTTTTCCTTCCAGTTGTCTTTCTCCTACTTCATGTTTTTCTCTCCAAAAATAACCTTTTCCCCAAAATGGGCCTACACCCAACAAGTTTCCTTCAATTTCCATGCCTTACCTTGCCTTCTCTTACCTTTCCATGCCTTGCATTCACTTTCCTTTCCATGCCTTACCTTCACTTTCCTTGCCTTGCCTTGCTTTACCTTGCCTTCACTTTCCATGCCTTGATTTGCCTTCACTTTCCCTGCCATGCCTTACCTTCACATGCCATGCCTTGCCTCCATTTGAATAATCTTTCCTTACCTTCACTTTCCATGCCTTTCCTTGCCTTCACTTGTCTTTCCATTCCTTTCCTTCACTTTCCTTGTCTTTCCTTGCCTTTCCTTTCCTTGCCTTGCCTTTCCTTCACTTTCCATGCCTTGCCTTGCCTTCACTTGCCTTGTCATTCCTTGCCTTCACTTTCCATGCCTTGCCTTAAATTTCCATGCCTTTCCTTCACTTTCCATGCCTTTCCTTCACTTTCCATGCCTTTCCTTCACTTTCCTTGCCCTACCTTACCTTCACTTTCCATGCCTATCCTTGCCTTCACTTGACATGCCTGTCCTTGCCTTCATTTGACATGCCTTTCCTTCAATTGCCTTCACTTTACTTGCCATGAATTTCCTTCACTTTCCTTGCCTTCACTTTCCATGCCTTTCCTTGCCTTCACTTGCCTTGCCATGCCTTGCCTTCACTTGCCATGCTTTGCCTTCACTTTCCTTTCCTTGCCTTGTCTTCACTTTCCTTTCCTTGCCCTGCCTTCACTTTCCTTAACTTTCCTTTCCTTTCCTTGCCTTGCCATGCCTTGTCTTCACTTTCCATGCCTTTCCTTCACTTGCCTTGTCTTGCTTTCACTTTCCTTGCATTTCCTTCACTTTCATGCCTTTCCTTTCCTTCCCTTTCCTTGCCATGCCTTGCCTTCACTTTGCATGCCTTGCCTTCACTTTCCTTGTCTTGCCTTGCCTTGCCTTTAGTTTCCTTGCCTTGCCTTGCCTTCACTTTCCATGACTGATCACTTGACATGCCATGCCTTTCCTTCACTTTCCTTATCACTTTCAATGCCTTTTCTTCAATTTCATTTCCTTGACATGCCTTTCCTAAACATATGTAATAAGCATTGAGAAAACCTTAGTGTTGGAGATACTCCAAGATACAGTTTTCCAGTGGAAAAAATGATAGCGGAGGGTCCCCCTAGTTGAAACCTAGTGCTCCGGATCCAATGCAAATGATGGTTTTCCGATTCGAGTCCTGGTTTGAGTTTTATCATGATTAGAAAATTGTCTCTTCAAGCCATTCAAGCATGTGGCCAATTTGGTCGAGGGGCATAAAATCCAAACCGAGTTTCGTAAGCTCTCACAAGTCTATTTGGCCAAGAAACAAATAACTACACTACCCACAAATGCATGACACAGTGTTCTTGAAAATCGACCTCCTCTTCAAAAATTTCACTATGCCTCATTGACCAAAACCCTAGTGCCAGAGATACTCCAAGATACAATTTTCCGGTGGAAAAAATGACAGTGGAGCCCCCCCCTTAGTTGAAACCCAATGCTCTATATCCAATGCAACTGATGGTTCTCCCATCTGAGTCCCATTTTGAGTTTTGTCATGAGTTGAAACTTGCCTCTTCAATCCATTAAGGGACATGTGGCCAATTTGGTTTGGGGGCATAAAATCCAAACCGAGCGGCATAACAGAGTTCCATAAGCTCCCAAAAGTCTATTTGGCCAAGGACCATGTGAATACACTACCCAAAAGTGCACGACACAGTGTTCTTGAAAATCAACCTCCTCTTCAAAAATTGCACTATGCATCATTGACCAAAACCCTAGTGCCGAAGATACTCCAAGATATGGTTTTTCGGTGGAAACAATTACAGCGGAGGGGTCCCCATAGTTGAAACCCGGTGCTCCAGATCCAATTCTATTGACGGTTCTCCCATCCAAGTCTCGGTTTGAGTTTTATCGTGAGTTGCAACTTGCCTCTTTAAGTCATTCAGGGACATGTGCCCAATTTGGTCTGGGGGCATAAAATCTAGACCGAGTGGCATAATGAAGTTTCGTAAGCTCCAAAAGGTATATTTGGCCAAGTACCACGTGACTACACTACGCACAAATTCCCGACACTGTGTTCTTGAAAATCGACCTCCTCTTAAAGAATTGCACTATGTCTCATTGACCAAAACCCTAGTGTCGGATATACTCCAAGATACGATTTTCCGGTGGAAAAACCAACAGTGGATCCCCCCCCCCACCCCAGGTTGAAACATGATACTCCAGATCCAATGCAACTGATGATTCACCCATCTGAGTCCTGTTTTTATTTTTATCGCGAGTTGCAACTCGCCTCTTCAAGCCATTCAAGGACAAGTGGCCAATTTGGTCCGGGGGCATAAAATACAAACAGAGTGGAATAACAAAGTTTTGTAATCTCCCAAAAGTCTATTTGGACAAGGAACACACAAATACACTACCCACAAACACCTGACACAATGCTCTTAAAAATCGACCTCCTCTTCAAAAATTGCACTATGTCTCATTTACTAAAACCCTTGTGTCAAAGATACTCCAAGATATGATTTTTCGGTGGAAAAAATGACAGCGAAGCCCCCCCCCAGTTGTAATCCGGTGCTATGGATCCAATGAAACTGGTGGTTCACCCATCTGAGTCTCAGTTTGAGTTTTATCGCAATTTGAAACTTGCCTATTCAATCCATTCAAGGACATGTGGCCAATTTGGTCCGAGGGCATAAAATCTAAACTGAGTGGTATAAGGGAGTTTCGTAAGATCCCACAAGTCTATTTGGCCAAGGGTCATGCTACTACACTACCTACAAATTCCTGACACAGTGTTCTTGAAAATTGACCTCCTCTTCAAAAATTGCACTATGACTCATTGAAAAAAACCCTAGTGCCAGAGATACTCCAAGATACAGTTTTCCGATGGACAAAATGATAGCGGAGGGCCCCCCCTTGTTGACTCCCGGTTCTCCGGATCCAATGAAATACCATTTCAATACCATGGTATGCATAAAATTGGTATTCATATCATTGCAATACCATGGTATGCATACCTTTCCAATACCATGGTATGCATAGAATTGGTATGGATACCATTGTGATACCACGGTATGCAATGGCATGCATACCATTGCAATAGCATGGTATGCATACCATTGAGATACCACGGTATGCAATGCTATGCATACCATTTAAATACCATGGTATTCATACCATTGCAATACCATTGGTATGCATACCATTGCAATACCATGGTATGCATATAATTGGTATGCATACCATTGAAATACCATGGTGTTCATACCATTACAATACCAATGGTATGAACACCATGATATGCATACCATTACAATACCAATGGTATGAACACCATGGTATGCATACCATTGAGATACCATGGTATGCAATGGTATGCATAACATTGAAATACCATGGTATGCATACCATTGCAATACCATTGGTATGGATACCATTTCAATACCATGGTATGCATAAAATTGGTATGCATACCATTGCAATACCATGGTATGCATACCATTGTGATACCTAGGTATGCATACCACTGCAATACCATGGTATGCATACCATTGAGATACCACGGTATGCAATGGTATGCATACCATTGAAATACCATGGTATGCATACCATTGCAATACCATGGTATGCATACTTGAGAATCCATAAGAAAACTACCATTAAAACCCTAAGACAACTAAAACCCTAAAAATAACCTATAAATGATATGGATACCAATGGTATGCCATACTTAATAATCCCTAAGACAACTACCACTAAAACCCTAAGACAACTAAAACCCTAAAAATAACCTATAAATGGTATGCATACCAATGATATGCATACCATTGTGATACCATGGTATGCATACCATTGCAATACCATGGTATGAATACCATTGAAATACCATGTTATGCATACCATTGAAATGCCATGGTATGCAATGGTATGCATACTTGAGAATCCCTAAGACAACTACCACTAAAACCCTAAGACAACTAAAAGCCTAAAAATAACCTATAAATGGTATGCATACCAATGGTATGCAATGGTAAGCATACCAATGGTATGCCTACCATTGTGATACCATGGTATGGATACCATTGTGATACCATGGTATGGATATCATTGCAATACAACTAAAACCCTAAAAAAAAGCTATAAATGGTATGCATACCAATGGTATTCCATACTTGAGAATACCATTGCGATACCATGGTATGCATACCATTGAAATACCATGGTATGCATGCCAATGATATGCATACCATTGCAATACCATGGTATGCATGCCAATGATATGGATACCATTGCAATACCATGGTATGCTTACCATTGCAATACCAATGGTATGCATACCATGGTATGGATACAAATGGTGTGTAATGGTATACATACCAATGGTATGCAATGGTATGCATACCAATGGTGTGCCATAATCAAGAATCCCTAAGACAACTACCACTAACAACCTAAAAATAACCTATAAATGGTATGGATACCATTCTGATACCATGGTATGCAATGGTATGCATACCATTGTGATACCGTGGTATGCATACCATTTCAATACCATGGTATGCAATGGTATGCATACCAATGTTATGCCATACTTGAGAATACAATTGTGATACCATGGTATGCATACCATTGCAATACCATGGTATGCATACCATTGCAATACCAATGGTATGCATACCATGGTATGGATACAAATGGTATGAAAACCAATGGTATGGATACCAATGGTATGCATACCATGGTATTGAAATGGTATGCATACCATTGCAATACCATGTTATGCATACCATGGTATGAAATGGTATGCATAATTGAGAATCCCTACGACAACTACCAATAAAACCCTAAGACAACTAAAGCCCTAAAAACAACTTATAAATAGAGCCCCTCTCGTGGATGATACACAATTCATTTCATGTAAAAGTGATGGCTTACTTGAGCGTCAAGATAGTGTAAGAGAGACAACTTGAAATAGTTGCAATTGTCAACAAGTCAATATACACATTGTACAGGTAATGAAACTGTATCATAGATATCAAGTTTGAAAATTCATTAGTATATTTTTTAAGGTTTACATTTTGAATATCACATCATTGATTATCTATAAGTTGTACTATAATAGAATGTAACCACATAAAAGTAGTTGATCTACATCAATATATTTATCGAAGATACATAACTTACCCATTCACATGTGCTAATTTTCTATTAGGTTGGAGGAAGGAAAACATGTAAGCATATATATATATATTCCTTGATTTGTTTCTATTTATATACTCAACATCGTCTAAATTGTACATTTTTCACAAAATGGCAAGTCATGCCCAATATACAAGTGCCCTAACATAAAAAACATCTATATAGTAGCTTAGATATGATATGGAAGTAGTTGGTAAATCATAGAACATTTCCACCCTCACCACCTTCAGGAGCATCATGTAAATCTACCTTTCTTCTCTTGCTCAAGGATGCACCTCGAGAGGTTCTAGGCCTGGGCATGCTTCGACACTTTGGAGACTTCACAAACAATAAACGATGTTATAAGTTTTTTTCATCAATAAATTAATAGACATACAAATTGATACTTTGTAATTTAACCTAAGACAACTCACAACATATGGAACTGTCAATGATGAGGGTGATACCCTCCTCCATGACCTCAATCTCTCTGCAATGCCACCCTGCATCAGTTATAAGGATCAAGTAAATAAAATTAAATAAATATGCATAAAAAAAAATTCATAAAACATGAAAAATTATCATCAATGCATTATCTCACTGTGAATATCTCAGGAATCGATGGAGATTCACTGGCAGATGGAGCATTGGGTTGTACAAAATTCTCTGAGAAAACCTCTACTATGGAAGTCTCTATTGATGGGGCTGAAAGTGGTGGTGGGGTGGGTGGTAGATAGGTGGGTTTTGATGGACCCTTATAGGATGTACAAGTGATTCCAACACCCTAGTCTTGGAGAAAGTCAATCTAGAAGCAACGCCCAGGTGCCCAGGGGGTGTAATACTACTATACCTAGCAAATATATCATCGGCCTGCATACATATGAAAAAAATTGAACTATTAGTACCAAATACTAAAATTAAAAAACATAAACACAAACATTTTGAGAATTATATGATATTTAACTTTACACATGATACCTCTGATGCTAGTGACTTGTCCATCCCAGATGGACAATCCTTGGCATCACCTAGTGCCAAATCCTATAGAAACAAGAGAACATATAAAAAAAAATGAGGATGTCATAAAATAAAGAAATGACTATGTTGAATCTATCAAATGTGATACATACCTGTGTGTACAGTACACCCAATGAAGATGTTTCCTCTACTGCTGCATTAGTGGTGGGGCTAGGCACTGATGCATCCATAGGCATAGAGGTTCTACTGTTGGGATGCAACAACTGAAAAAAACATACGATCAAATATCTATATAAATAAACAAAATATAAAATAAATATATAATGTTGAAGAACAAAAAAAAGGGTTAAGATACTAACCTCCTCCATGAAGCTATGTTGTCCAGTGGGCTCTATAGGTCCATAACATGTTTTCCAACAGCTGGAGCATCTGTGAGGTTCACATGGACGATTGCTATGTCCATGTGTGTTCTTCTCAGTATACTCTCCTGTGCATGATGACACTCCAAACCCCCTATCAATTTCACTAGCATGCACCTCTGGTCGAGATAGTGCAAAAAGATACTGTGTTGCACTAGGCTATGATTCAACGAGGAGATGGATATAGATACCTGTTGCAATTTCTCTACAATAAGAGGATGTTGGGTAGGGGGGTCAGTCCATTGCCTAGGGGTATGGGGACCTATATTAGGGTCGCGCCTGGCTTGCTCTCTATCCTGTGTGGATCGTCGACCACCCCCTAGAAGTCACTAATGTCAAAGTAGTTGACATGTTTATCCATAATAAACTCAACCCATAATTTCCTCAGAAAATATAAGGGCATCTACATGTTATTTTATGGAAATTATTTAAAAACCATGTATCACCTATCCATCTAGTTTTGACTAATCTGGGGATGCATGCACCAGTCAATGAGTATGTGTTTCTTGTTCAATGGTAGTTCTTTTCCATTTCTAGGATGCCTAAAAATAAACAATATTTGTTGTTTTGAAATGCCCAGTTCTTTGATTTGGTTTCTGTCCAAACCAGTGCTATAATACTTGTACATTATTTCCCTATAGTTAGAAATAGATGTCAATTTATCTTGGGCACTTGCAATGTACTAGACAATGATGTCCAAAAAAGTGGCCAAGGAGTCTCTGCTAGGTTCTCTAGTCTCCCTTAATTGTTCCTAAAGGTTTCTTAATATCACCAACCCCTCATCAATTTCACTGTTTACATTCTGTGGTGGTGGTGGTGCGTCGGGGTTTTGATCTTCTTGGTTTTCTTATGAGAGTTTTAAATTTTCATGGGGTTCCATTGTATTGTATATGCTACAATTTAACATCCATGGTGTGTAAATTAGTTTCCTTTTTTTATTTAAAATACTAAATTACAATTTTTTTTCAATTTAGATTATTGGGAGAAATATATTAAATTAGATTGACTAAATTGGATTAAAGTTAAGATAAATGTAACATACCTGGACACACGATGGTGGTGGTGGTGGAAATTGTTGGTGTCCAGGGATGAACGATTTATTCACCCTTTTTCTACATTAATTTATCAATCCGGGTGTGTATCCTTTCAAGGCAACGCACAAGGTATATGCAGGGGCAAGAGTTCAATTTGTTGTGGCCAAGGGTTCATGATTAAGATTCAAAGCATTACTGTCAAACTGGATTAACTACAACTTCCAAAAAGTAATCATAAGAATCACACACTGTAACAACAAGCATAAACTGATAAATAACGCACACAAAAAGATACAACACCTGATCAGAAGAGCGGGCCCAGCTCTCTGATCAGGGCTGCATTAATCACAACAAAGATGAAGACAACAAAATAGATAGTGTTTTATAAATCTGGAAAGGGTTATTACAATCTCAATGGGGACATCCCTAGTTACAGGAATAAACTGTCTTTTATACATCGAGAGGGAGAACAACCTCTTTAAACTGTCTTTTATACATGGAGAGGGAGAACAACCTATTTCCCCAAAACATGGTAACCGTATCCCTAAAGATATACATTAGTTGGAACGAAACCAGTACCAAATAAACAAAATCAACGAGATACCCAAGATGGTTTAGGGATCTGCAACTCCAGCTGCGTTGCCTCCTTATGGCTTGGTTGTTGCTGTGAATAGCGGATCTGCTGCGGGATGAAGCCTTGGTTCCTGTTCTCCAAAAGCTGCGGTCAAACATTCGTTTTAGTGTTGCGAATAGGCGAAACTCTGTGACTTTATTTCATTAATAAAATATTCCAATAGACAAGGTAGGGGTATTTACATTACAGATTTAGCATAGTAAACATAGGTAAATAAGTGCAAAAAGGTCAAAAAGGGTAATGGAAATGCAACAAAAAGATAGCCCGATTTGGTGCCCAACAACAGGTTCAAGGGGCTCCTATCAGTAAAGTGATTCATCAATTTGAAATGATAAATCATTACCCTATTATAT
>CBVK0100721421.1:0-11933 GCA_900067695.1 Picea abies
AACAACCAGAAGGATTTAAGCGAACACATATTATGTGTGTAAATTAAAGAAGACCATGTATGGTCTAAAATAGGCTTTTAGAGCATGGTACTCTAGGATGGATAAGTATCTCTAGTAGGAAGGGTTCAAAAAAAGAAGTGAAGACAACAACCTCTACATCAAGGTAAGTCAAGGTAATATTTTATTAATTGAAGTTTATGTCGATGATATTATTTTTGGTAGTGATGATGACAGGTTAAGCCAGAAATTTTCAAAAGATATGTAAAATGAATTTGAAATGTCGTTACTTGGAGAACTACCCTTCTTTATGGGACTTTAGATACGTCAAAGCAACCCAGGAATTTTTATTTCTCAAACCAAGTATATCAAAGAAATGCTAAAGAAGTTTGGAATGGAAGATTGCAAACTAGTTATCACTCCCATGCAAACCAATTGCAAATTGAGAAAAGATGATGTCTACAGATCAGAGGCAATATAGGTCAATGATTGGCAACCTACTATATGTGACAACATATAGACCATAATTAATGCAGGTAGTTGGATAGGTGGCAGGATGTCAAGAAGCACCAAAGAAATCACATGTATTAGCAGTAAAGAGGATTTTCAGATATCTCATAGGAACAAAAGAGTTTGAATTATGGTATCCAAAAGGAAAGGATCTATCACTTCTTGCCTACATAGATGTAGATTGGGCAGGTTGTATTGATGACTGACGAAGCACTAGTGGAGCATCTTTCTACTTGGGTGAGTGTTTAGTACCATGGCTAAGCAAGAAACAATTCTCAGTATCTTTATCTATACCAGAGGCAGGGTATATTGCAGCAACATCATGTTGTACATAGATTCATTGGATGAAACAAATTCTAACAGATATATAGGTTGAGTATGATGAGCCCATTCCTATCTATTGTGATAATACAAGCACCATATGTATCTTGAAAAATGTGGTGATACACTCCAAGACGAAGCACATTCCAATCAAGAATCATTTTCTAAGGGAGCAGGTTGCAGAAAGGAATATCAGAGTTGAGTATGTGGGAACACGAGAACAAGTGGAAGATATTGTAACATTCCCCCGACCACCCACAGGCCGGGGAATGCCACTCCAGAGAAATCTCTCATGCTCTGATACTAGTTGGTAACATACCCAACCTTAAATAGGTCAGCCATGCTACTCTAGGGAACACTTTCGTTCTCTTACTGCAGAACATACAATAACATACCCAGTATTCAACTGAGTTATGCCACATAAATTTTCTCTTCAAACTGCATGCAACTTAAACATATACATACAACACTCTTGCGGAAGCTTTACATATAAATGTAAAAAAACAATTACATTCTGTAATATATGATTTCATACTGAAATAAGAGTAAACACAAATATGCAACATATACAGAGAAATACCCATAAACATACAGACAGTTATAATCACATATATGATAAACTGCAACATAAGCATGTAAATAACAATGCAGCATATAATTTTATCATACGATTGGTACTTATCTTGGAAAGATTGTCACCAACTGCATACAGACCATCCACAAACCTCCTAGCCTTAGAATACACTTTTCATCACTCTCAACAGTGAGTCACCACCGAGCAAGGACTAAAATCCACCCGGGTAAAGGGGTTCCTAACCAGGATAAGGCTCATGGACAATAGGTAAGAATCCATCTTAGGTGCTCACTCAACTAACAACCTACAACCTCTCATTCCCCACATGTCTATCCCACCCAAGGAAGTGTGCCCCTTCTTTTCTCAGCAGTCCCTCGGCTGCCCCACTTACCTTCTAGGGATTCAGCAGCAGGCCAGACTAGAAATCTTAGAGAACTGTAGCTGCAGTTTAGCACCTTCAGGAATCGATCCCCAACAATTCTCTCACTCGGATAATTTCTCACAGGCTTGAAAAACCACCTCTTCAATTTTCCATGGGCCTGATAGCCTGCTTATTCAATCCCGCTCCAATTTAACCAGGTACACCAACCGAAAAAGGTTATGGAAACATGCTCAGATATGGTGAAATGGATGTTTCAAGGATAATGTACTGCGTGAATGAAAATGGTCATGGAGTCATGGATTGGATAACTGAGTGATGGAAGGAATCACCATGAAACTGATCGTGAAAGTGATGGTGAGAATGATGGTGAAGCTGCTGGTAAGAATCCTCATGAAAAGTGACCAAATGAGCTAAGTCCCCGTGATATTATTGCATGTCCCCAACTTGACACTTGTCATGTTGGAAGTTACTTTGGTCCACTTGTCCCCAACTTTAAAACTTAGGATAAAATAGTTATCCATACTTTATGCTTTAGGAAATATTAATATAATATTCTTTTTTGGCTTAAGCTCTCTAGCTTATCCCTTTCCCTTAAATTTTGGCCCTCCCTTTCCCTAACCGGTGAAGTTCAGTACCCCATTTCTTTTATCGTGGTCAGTCTATGTGCAGTGATGTATTTTATATTAATCATGATACATGTACAAAATAGACGGACTCACTTTTAACATCTAGGAACTCTGGCCTAATACCAAAACATAAGCATCCCAACTTATAATAACCGGCTCACTATCCTATAACACATATCATATACACAAGGCTCACTGACCTCCATACTATGTACACTTTAGTTACTGCATACGGTATCTGGGAATGTGTACACTACATCATTTTATTATGCAGTGCATGCACGCACTATGCCATGAAAGGTGCATTATAAAAAAAATTCAAAGCAGCTCACCAGCTTAAGTATACTTACATTAAATTTACAATTATGTTCAACCAAGGGATATTACAATCCCCTCCCCTTATTTATGCATTGTCCTCAGTGCATCACATACCCATATACAACAAAATTTTCATAATTACTCAAAAGATGCGGGTATTCTATCTGCATTTCATCCTCATGCTCCCAAGTAGAGTCATCAGGACTGTAGCAGGTCCATTGGACCTTTACAATCCCTATGGCTCAAATCTAGAGCTGATTGACTTTTCGGTCCAAAATGCGCACCAGATGCACTTGAAAAGCACCTTCTTTCTCCACCTGAATCACATTCCAATCAATAGCATGATTAGCATCAGGTATATATTTCTATAGCAATGATACATGGACGACATTATGAACATGCATAGATGCAGGCAATGCAATTATATAAGCAATTGGACCAATCCTCTCTAGGATTTCAAATGGCCCACAAAATCTGGCTGCCAACTTGGCATAGATTCCCAGCTTCAGGGAACTCCTGTTAGCTTTCACCTTTAGGAAAATATGATCACCCACTTTGAACTCTCTGTGGGTTATGTTATTATCGGCATAAATTTTATTCCTGTCTTGGGAAGCTTTTAAATTCTACTTAATTTTGGTCATTTTTCCTCCATCTCCTTGAGTGACTCTCGCCCAACTACTGTCCTATCAGCTGGGCTATCCTAGCTCACTGGCATATTTCACTTTCTGTCATAAAGTTCTTCAAATGGGCTCATCTTCAATGATGCCTGATACCCATTGTTGTAAGCAAATTCTACCAGGTGTAGGTAGTCCTCCCATTTCGATGGTTTGTCCATCACATGCATTCTCAGTATGTATTCTATCACCCTATTCACCCTCTCTATCTATCCATCATACTCAGGATGATAAGCTATACTAAAGTTCAGATTCGTTTCAAATCCTTTGAACAATCCTTTCCATAAATTCGAGGTGAATTTTGGGTCTCTATCAGACACAATTGTTTTAGGAATTTTGTGCAATCGTTCCACTTCCTTTAGGAAAATATCAGCAATATTTGTTGCCTTCTGAGTAGTTTTCAGTGGAATAAAATGGGCATCTTTCATAAGATTTTCCACCACCACTATGATCGAATCATGCAGCTTGCCTGTTCTAGGTAGTCCCATAATAAAATCCATTCTCACCACTTCCCACTTTCATTCAGGAATGGGTAAAGGTTGCAACAACCCTGCTGGGTGCCTATGCTCAACTTTAACTTTATGGCATTCCATACATCTAGTAATGTATTCAACAATCTCTCTCTTCATACCTGGCCAAAAGTAATGGCTCTTGATCACTGCCATGGTTTTCTGATATCCAGGGTGCCCTGCATAAGGAACATTATGCATTTCATGCAAAATATATGTTTCAAGTTCTAGACATTTGGAACAATTTTTTTTTTCTTGTACAACAGTATTCCATCTATTCCCAAATTATAATTATCCACCTTTTGTGGCAACTTACCCTATTGTAGCATTATTACCAATTATCTATATTGCAGATCTGATTTTGCAGCCTCCATAATTTTTCTTTTAATATCAGTCTGATACATGCTAATGGTTGTAGCATGTAGTTCATGCACCCTCCTGCTGATTGCATCAGCCACTTTATTCTCTTTCCCCTTGATATGCTTTATATAAAGTCATATTCTCTTAGAAATTCTAACCATATTCTTTGCCTAGCATTTAGATTTGGATGTTGAAATAAATATTCCAGACCATTGTGGTCTTTTCTTAGATCAAACCTCTTTACCATGAGGTAGTGTCTCCATTTCCTTAAGGCATGCACTATGGCTGCCAACTCCAAATCATGAGTGGCATAGTTTCTTTCATGATCCTTCTACTTCCTTTATTCATAACATATGACAAACCCATTTTGACTGAGGACTCCACCAATTCCTTCATTACATGCATTTGTGCATACAATGAAGTCTTCATTTGGATCTACAATCCTTAATATTGGAGCACTTGTCAATAATTGTTTCAAGCGTTGGAAAATCTTCTTGCAATCCAGTGTCCACTGAAACTTCACCCCCTTTCTTTGTAATGAAGTGATTAGGTGTGCAATCTTTGAGAAACCTTCAATAAATATTATGTAGTAGCCTGCAATACCTATGAATGGTCTCACCTCTATGACATTCTTCGGCACTGACCATTCTCTAATGGCCTCTATCTTCTCAGGATCCACTGCTATCCCATCCTGTGAAATGATATGCCCCAACTAATGAATTTGTTTATGATAAAATGAGCACTTGCTCAATTTGGCATACAACTGATGCTCCCTTAATACTTTCAACACCATCCTCAAATGATGTTCATGCTCTTCCTCTAAATTAGAATATATAAGAATGTCATCCAAAAATACAATGACAAACTTGTCCAAATATTCTCGGAAAACAACGTTCATTAAGCACCTGAAAAAAATTGGTGCATTTGACAACCCAAATGGAACCGCTGTGAAATCATAATTACCATACCTTGTACTGAAGGTGGTCTTGCTGATATCTTCTTCTTTAATCCTTACCTGATGATATCCTGATCTGAGATCTATTTTTGAAAATATCTTTGCATCCTTCAATTGATCAAAGAGTTCATCAGTCCTTGGCAGAGGATACGTGTTCTTAACAGTCACTTTATTCAACTGTCTGAAGTCAATGCACAATATTAATGTTCCATATTTCTTTTTCACAAACAAGACTGGGGCACCCAAAGATGACACACTTGGGCATATATACCCCTTCTTCAAAAGTTATTCAAGCTGCATTTTCAACTCCTTCAACTCTAGTGTACTCATTCTGTAAGGAGTCTTTGACAATGGTGTTGCTCCAGGCATTATATTTATAGAGAAATAAATGTCTCTCCTCAGGGGTAGTCCTGGTACCTCCTTTAACACATCTTCAAAATCTTATAGGACTGCATAATGCTCCAAATTTGGCACCTTATCCTTAGGTATCTGTGCCAAATGAGATGAAATTATTTGGCACCCTTTTCTGTAACATTTCTTCAATTGTAATTCTGATATTTCTCTAATGGTTACTTCCCTGGGAATTCCATGCACTTTCCTTAGTTTCCCGTCCTCATCCAAGCAAGTAAATGCTTTGTTATGGCAGTCTAGGAGAGTATGATGTTGGTCCAACCAATCCATCCCAACTAGACAATCATAGGAACCTAAAGGCAAGATGTTCAAATCTTCCTTGGTGCTCAGTCCATTCATGTCCATGAGGCATGACTTAACCATCTCATTAACTTTTATTCTAGCTTCTATAGCTAGATGCACCAACCAAGATCTCCCATGCTTGATTCTTGGAAATTGCAAACTTTCCACCATCTTAGGTTCTATATAACTATGAATATCTCATGAATCAATTAAAATTGCAATGGTTTGGTTGTTGATCATACCTTCCACTTCAATCATGTGGGACTGATACTCTACTTTCTTATTGTCCAGGGATGCATAACTCCTTGGCACATTTCATCCCATGTCCTCCACTGTTTCATCTTGTTGTACATTGTGAACAACCCTACCTTTTTCACCTCTGTGAGGACAATCTCTGAACCTATGATCTCCTTTGCAGCCCAAACACAAAATAGGTGTCTGCCTTGGCCCTTGACTCCCTATGTCAATCGTTATGGGTTCTTTAGGTGTTTTTTTTCCCTGTGGATTATTTCTGAAGAATGGTGGCTTAGCTCCCTTCTTCCTCTGATCCATCTTGAATTTCTTATTGTCTTCCTAAGCCTTTTGGAAAGATGGCCTTGCTTTATGCTGATCATATAGGCTTTATGCTGATCATATAGGAATTTAGCTCACCTTATGGTCTCTTATAATGTCTTGGGATCATCGTATTGTATTTTGTCATGGATGAATGATGAAAATCCACTCAAATACCTTTGAATTTTGGCTATCACATCCTTGATGAAAGAGACATACTTCAACAGTTCTAGAAACCTTCTCTCATATCCATCTATGGTCATACTTCCAAGATTGAGTTCAAAGAACTCTTTCATTTTCTTTTCATAGTATCTCTTAGTCAAGTATTTCTTCTCAAAATACTTCTTGAATTCCCTCCAAGTAACACTTTTCTCTTTAATGTGTTTCACCTGCACAAGTTGATCCCAGCACATGGAGGCCTTTCCTTTGAGTTGATAGATAGAAATTATACCTTCTGCATGAGAAGAATAATTATGCAATTGAAAATACTTTCTCATGCCCAACAACCATGTTTCTTCATCTTGATCCTTCTTGTGATCACCATCAAATGTAGGATCTTTGATTTTGTTCATTTCTCCTCGCATCTCATCCACCCAAGACCTCTTATACCTTCTGATAGGGGATGGACTTGAGTTGTTGACTGCTCTCTTGTGACTTATGTATTTTCTTAAGCTTCTCTCCTTAACCAATTTCTTTTCTGTTCTATTCAATCCCTCGAATAACTTCATGTTGAAGTCATCCTACTGCTCCTTGGCTCTCATAATCCTTTCATTATCAGATTTATGGCTTTGGACATCCTTCTGCAAATTTTTAATGGTATCAGCCATATTCATGTTTTCATTCCTTTCTTATCCATGTCCATTGGAGTTTTTTCCTTCAATTCCCAAATGGACATCCGTCCCTATGCTCTCATCTTGTTGACTGTAATTCCCCTGTGCCTCTTCCATTCCTATGGACTTTTCACTGATCTGATCTGATCTGATTGTTATAAATTCTGCAAAACGTGTAGCCATCAAAACTTATCAAGCTAACAATTCAACAATTCATGAAAAAAATATGAACCATCTTGGTTCCATATATACATACATCAGAATTATCTCTTCTGATTTCCTGGTGTTACCACCATGAAAATTCTAGATAAGACCCAAGTCTTGAGAACATAGATGCGCGGTGCCTTTCGAGATACACCTGGGAAAGAAGGTGGTTTTCCGAAACCACTTTCGATAAGATGCGGTATCACGTGTTTCAACATGTCAAATCCACCACTCGTGGAACAGGTGACGGCTAGTAAGATCACCCCGTTTCCCTTGTTCGGTACTTCGTAGCCATGTGACGTCTATTGAATGCTGCCATGTAATGAACTCAAAATATAATCATTTGAAATGGATTAGCCGAGCATGGCAACCCAATGCTCTTGTACGTAGAATGTTTGGGCTTCATAATTGGGATTCTATAACTACCAATCCTCAAGTATGAAGGCATCTTCTTATCCATAAATGAAGTAATCTCCAAATTTCTCAAATTTCTTCTCTCTATAAAAGCATTTTGGTATCCAAAACTTGAGATACATGGACAAGGCTAAATCCAATGAGACTAGTTATTTGAGCAACATGCTAGAATTTCCTGCGAATAAGGAGGAAAGGGTACTTGCTCACATTCTAGCTACTAAATTCCACATAGAGCCGGGTACAGACTCGCAATTGGAAGTTAGGCTGAATTCCACTATGAAGGATTTAGTCATCAACATGCCAGCTGCTAAGAATAAATTTAGAAAGTGGCAAAGGAAGGAGGAATCCACAGCTGAAGCAACCGAAAGTGTTGGAGAGAATCAACCAGTCTGGTTAGATTCTTTAAAGAAGGAGATCGCTAAGCTGAAATGAGTCTTCAACTAAAATTAAGTATGTTTCAATGAATTTTGGGCAGCTGGTAGCAGAGGTAAGGAGCACTAGAGATTATGGGCATGTTCTTTAACGACCCTTTTACAACAGGATAGTTGTTATCATTCCCTTTATGTAATTTTGTGATTAATACGATTATTTAAATATAGAAGCAGATTTTGGGTTGTTTATTCCAAGATTTTAACTAGTTGTGTTATGAGTCTTATTTTCTTTCATGGTATGCTTTTCTTGTAAGCTTATATTTCACTTCCATCTATCTGAATCAGAGAAATATAAAACTCAGAATTCTTTTTAATTAATGCTCTGATGTGGTTGTGTGTTTCTTTTTCCTCTGATATTATGCAAATTAAACTCAAACTCGTCACCTCCCAAATGAATTTGTGCACACTAAACTTCATTCCCTACACCCATATTTATTGTGAAAAGAAACACCACAAGGTAAAATGTGTTTCCATGCACCTATATCCACTATGAATTTCTTCTCTGTCACGCCGAAAAATTGCACGCATTAATTTTTCGTTGTGCGCCAATATCCACTGCTCACATTTTTGGGTATCACGCACTGATGCTCCACATGCATTTCTCCCTATGCATTGCACCATGTCAAAGTTCAACATGTTCCATCGTGCACAATAATCTACATGCACCATTGAGTACATTGTTGCGAGACAACTTATACTCATACTATGCACGTACCAACAAAACTCCTTTGTGTTATGCAATACTTTCACACCCCATGTGCACATTACTATGTGCATTCTCACTGCACAAAGATAAATTCAGCACGTGCATCTGCACACAATATTATTCTACGCGGTGCCACAATTTATCGTGCACACTTGCATGCTAACTTTTTCCACGCGGTGCCAAAATTTACCGTGCGCGCCTACACACCAACATTTTCCATTGACGCTCTGTGACTTGAAATTTGGTCACTTCGAAGTTACTCTTCTGTGAATATTCACTTCCACTAAACCTCTCTGGCCCATCTAGGCTCAGTGTTGAAACTGAAGCTCTGATATCAATTTGTAACGTTCCCCCAACCACCCACAGGCCAGGGAATGCCACTCTAGAAAAATCTCTCGTTCTCTGATACCAGTTGGTAACATCCCTAGCCTTAAATAGGTTGGCCATGCTACTCTAGGGAACCTGTTTGTTCTCCTACTGTGGAACATACCGTAACATACCCAGTATTCAACTGAGCTATGCCAAATAATTTTTCTCTTCAAAATGCATGCAACTTAAACATATACATACAACACTCTTGCATAAGCTTTACATATAAACATAAAAAAACAATTACATTCTGTAATATATGATTTCATACTGAAATAACAATAGAAACATATATGCAGCATATACAGGGAAATACCCATAAACATACAGACAGTGATAATCACATATATGATAAACCGTAACATAAGAATGTAAATAACAATGCAGCATATAATTTTATCATACGATTGGTACTTATCTTGGAAATATTGTCACCAACTACATACAGACTGTCCACGAACCTCCCAACCTTAGAATACACTATTAATCACTCTCAACAGTGAGTCACCCCTGAGATGGGACTGAACTCCACCTGGGTAAAGGGGTTCCTAACCAGGATAAGGCTCATGGACAACAGGTAAGACTCTATCTTAGGTTCTCACTCAACTAACAACCTACAACCTCTCATTCCCCGCATGCCTGTCCCATCCAAGGAAGTGTGCCCCTTCTCTACTCAATAGCCCCTCGACTGTCCCACTTCCCTTCCAGGGATTCACCAATAGGAGGGATTGGAAGTCCATAGCACTGTAGCTACAATTTGTCACCTTCGGGAATTGATCCCCAACAATTCTCTCGCTTAGAAAATTTCTCACGGGCCTGACAACCCGCCTCTTCAATTTCTGACAGGCCTGAAAACCCACTTCTTCAATAATTCTCCAAGCTAACCAGGTACACCAACTGGAAAAGGTTATGGAAATAGGCTAAAATATGGTGAAATGGATGTCTCAATGATAACATACTGCGTGAATGAAAATGGTCATGGAGTCATTAACTGGATAACTGAGTGATTGAAGGAATCACCATGAAACTGATTGTGAAAGTGATGGTGAGAATGATGGTGAAGCTACTGGTAAGAATCCTCGTGAAAAGTGACCAAATGATCTAAGTCCCTAGGATATGAATGCATGTCCCCAACTTGACACTTTTCATATTGGAAGCTAGTTTGGTCCACTTGTCCCCAACTTTAGAACTTAGGATAAAATAATTATCCATACTTTATGCTTTAGGAAATATTAATATAATATTCCTTTTTGTCTTAAGCTCTCTAGCTTATCCCTTTCCCTTAACTTTTGTCCTTCCCTTTCCCTAATTGGTGAAGTTCATTCCTCCGTATTTTTTATCGTGGTCAGTCTGTGTGCATCGATGTATTTTATATTAATCATGAGACATGTACAAAATAGGCTCACTAGCCTTTAACATCTAGGTGCTCTGGCCTAATACCAAAACATAAGCATCCCAGCTTATAATAACTAGCTCACCAGCCCATAACACATATTATATACATGAGGTTTGCTAACCTCCATATCGCGTGCACTTTAGTTACTGTGCGCGGTATCCAGGAATGTGTACACTACATCGTTTTACTACGCAATGCATGCACGCGCTATGCCATGAAAGGTGCATTACAAAATGATGTCAAAACAACTCACCAACTTAATTATACTTACATTATGTTTACAATTGGGTTTGTCCAAGGGATATTACAGATATGTTTACAAAACCACTTCCACGGGAATCCTTTGAATATCTTTGCCAAAGACTTGGAGTTATTTCTACTCCAAAAAGAATGATTCTTGAATTCTTTTTGAATGCTTATCTTATATGTCTTATATTTACACGAGGAAGCACCTTAAGAGGACAGTTCCATCTAGAGGAGAAGCTCCAGATGGAAATATACCCTTTCCATTGATGACAAACGGGGAGAGTTTTTATCAGATACAGAGCACAAAGGCATGGTTCAAGGGGGAGTAGATTTATCAGATGCAGAGGATAGAGGAATGGTTCCAGGGGGGTCATGAGTGATATGATTTTAGTATTGCATCAGAATGTTTCCATCAATTCCAAAGGGGGATATTGATGATTAAGGTTGGTTTTCATTCATGTCAACCCTTGAAGAAAGCCCCACAACACAAAGGTTCGGGTAATGGACCCAAGACTGTTTGATGTAAAGATGACTCATTATTGTCTCATCATGGTTGATACGAAGTAAATATAGATGAAATCCAAAGTGGTCCCCTTATGGTGAAAGCCCTCACGGGAAGATGCTTTGCGGCATAAGAGAACCCATACTTAATACTGGAATAATAAGTTGAAGGACAGTGACTTTGTCAGGGGAACTATCCTAGATAGATAGTGCTTGTCATGTCATTTCCGACGGTATGTGGAACGTCACATAAATCCTCACGGTTAGAGAGTTATGACCATAGGAAGTTGGAGAACCCCTCATAAGTCTTATAGAATTCCCCAAGGGTCAAAGTGCTTTGCAAAAGAAATTGCTTAGACCGGAAG
>CBVK0100721436.1:0-10047 GCA_900067695.1 Picea abies
TAATGTAATATGCCTCAATTAAGGGGTAATGTGCCACTATTTAGGGCTTAACAATTTATTTACTCAACATTTTACCTTCTCATCAATCTAGACAATTTTTCCTTAGTAAATATTTTCAATAAGTGCTCATTTTGAGAGATAGCCAGTTTTGCTAAAAATTTCAAGTTTGGAGAAAATGTAAAAAGGACAAAGTTGCCAATTCCAAATTGTTGTAGAATTTTATTGGAGAAGCATATTGACAACATGAAAGTTTCTATGTGTTTACCATCATGAATGTTTCCAGTGCCTATTACAAAAGTTTTATTGGTTCCTAACATATTTCCTTTTGTAGACGATAGAAGTTGACTGTTAAAATTGCACCAGTGGAAAAATGCACAAATCAGGTGAAAATGGATTTTTTATAAATCCATAATTTTCATCTGAGAGATCAGATTGAGGCATAAGTATAGTCATTAGAAAGATAATTTAGAGGGGAATAATCTCGGATGATTAGAATCTAGAGAGTTATTACATGGTTCTTAATAAATTAAGAAGAAAAAAGGCCTATAGCATTAATTGATTTTTTTATATAATATGCATAATTTCTAATGGCAATGATTGCTTGCATATTTTGCAAAATTAGGGGTATAATCAGCTCAATTTAAGTCAGGATTGTGGATCAAATATATGTAGGGTGAATAAAGAACCTATAACCATGAAAGAGAAGCCAGAGGCCTAAATATCAATTTGGGTAATGAAGAGACAAAATCTAATGGACATAGGAGTAGGGTGAAGCCAACAGAATTGATAGAGACTATGAGAAGTACAAGAGTGGAAGTACAAAGTTATATATCTAATAATGAGAAGATTTTAAGATCCCAAGATGAACAAAATCAAATAAATACTCGGTTGTTGCAAATCCTAAACCAACTACAAAGACAAGTGAAGAATGGATCAGGCTCAAGACATTAGGAAGAAGGCATACTGCATGCAAGGAGGAATAACTAAAGAGGATCTAGGCACACAATAAGTGCTAGCAGAGCTCAAATACATCACTACTCACCTACTCATTCAACTAGGAGGTTTTGCATCTGAAGAGTTAAGGAGCAACCCAAAAGTGTCTCCTATTAGGCATCAAAGAAGAAGATATGACTTGGATAACTTGCAAGGAGAGATTTAGAAGCTTAAGCCACCAACCTTTGATGGTGAAAAAAAAGGGGAGATGATGTTGAAACTTGGTTACTTGGAATTATAAAATATTTCTAATTGCATATGTACTCATCTAACCTAGAAGCCAATATTGTTGTCTACCATTTGCATGGAAAAACTTCTATGTGGTGGGACCAGTTGAAGAAATTCAAGAACATTGATGAGAAAATGATTTATTGGAAGCAGTTCAAGAAATATTTTCAGCAACATTATCTCTCAGAGAAGTACTATCACAATAGGATACAAGATTTCTTTGAACACAAGTTAGGGAACATGAACATGGATGAATATTAAAAAAAGTTCTTGGAGCTGCTAAGGTATCTGGGCTTCATAAAAGAAGAAAATGTGAAAATAAATAGGTTCTTAAGTGGATTTTCATCTATTTACAAAGTGAAAATTCAATATGATGAACCTAAGACTCTGGCAAAGATCATTAGAAAATCCAAGTACAAGTATGATCAAGGCAAAGGCAAAGAGATTTTTCATAATCCTTGAAAGAATAAGAAGAAGGGGAAATCAGATAAGAGAAGGAAGGGATTCAAGCCTCCTTTCAATAGAAACATTCCTAATACATATCAACTAAATTGGCCTACTAAGAATGAATCCAAGATGGAAGAATCCCATCGAAAAAGGAGAAGGATACCAATAAAATGTTGAGGATGTAAAGAAGATTGCATGTACAAAGATTCCCATCACATAGAAGAGAAAATGAAGACATTGCACAACATTCAGAGGGCTACCACAATGGAATACATGGATAGAAATAGTCCAAAGATATATGTAGCCCGGGAAGATTTAAAAGAAGAGCATCAATCCCATATGATTGAGGTTTAAGGTAAGGTTACAAATAAGTCTGTTTCTATTTTAATTGATTCATGGATATCCATAGTTACATTGATCCTAAAGTAGTGGAAATTTTTCATTTGATGAAAAGTAAGTTTGAAATATAATGGTTGGTTTAGTTACCCACTAGGACCAAAAGAAGGATCAATGAGGCTTCCAAAGATTTCCAATAGATTTGAATGGATTGAATACCAATGTTAATATGAACATCATACCATTAGGATCTTATGATATCCTAATTGGAATTGATTGGTTGGACAAACATCATGTTATCCTAGATTACCATAACAAGACATTTACATGTCTTGATGAAGAAGGAAATTATATAATTGTGCAAGGTATTCCAAGACGCATTTCTATAAGGGATATTTCTATAAGGTATTGAAGAGATGTTTCAGTAAAGGATGTCAATTGTACGCATCTCATGTGGAGGACCCAGAAAAGACCAAAGGGCCAATTCTTGAAGATTTTCTAGTGTTGAAAGAGTTTGAGGATGTATTCAAAAAAATAATAGGATTTCCACCAAAGAGGGATATAGATTTCTCTATTGATTTAGTTCCCAAAGATACTCTAGTATCAAAGACTCCTTACTGAATGAGCACACCAGAATTAAAATAATTACAAGTGAAAATAGAAGAATTGTTGAAGAAAGGGTACACATGCCCAAGTGTCTCACCTTGGGGAGAACCAATACTTTAAAAAAAAAATAAGTATGTTACATTGAGGTTATGTATTGACTTTAGATAGATAAATAAATTCATTGTGAATAATAAATATCCTCTACCTAGAATTGATGATCTATTTGATCAACTAAGAGGAGCAAATATATTTTCAAAGATAGACCTGAGATCAGGATAACACCAAGTGAGAATCAAGGAAGAAGACATCAATAAGATAACTTTTAGAACTAAGTATGGGCATTATGAATTTGTAGTGGTGCCATTTGGATTGACCAATGCACCAACTATATTTATGTTCTTAATGAATGGCATATTCATAAACTATCTGGATAAGTTTTTCATTGTGTTCTTGGATGGCATACTTATCTATTCCAAGTCAAAGGAAGAACATGAACAACACTTGAGATTGGTACTACAAGTGCCAAGGGAGTATAGCACACTGACCCCCTAAAACCTTCCTTATGATAGTGGGATGTTGAAATTTCTTCTTAAAAATCCCAACTTCTTTCTTAGGTCTAAATCCCATCGATGGAATCTTCCCTTCGAGAGATTTCTGAGAACTGTAACAAAGCTCAAAATCGAGATCTAGTTAAGAAGTTGCGGGTTCCTAAAGAATCTAGGGAATTCATCCTTGATGACATCACTCCAAGCGACGTGGCATCCATGTGGGCCACCGATCACAACCGCCTAACATGGATCCACCATCACAACCCCGTGTTCTTACCTTTGGGTTTTTAGAGCCTCTCAACACTAGCGGCCTCCTCTCCATGGAATAATTCCTCGCTGAATTACAACCTTCCACGTTCACTTAATGTGATTTTTTTGCAGTCCGTAGCTCACAAGTTATTGGACACTTTCCCTCCCTCAATGTTGCATCCCACAACACCATGGTTGAGTTCTACTCCATAGGATTACCATAGATCTTATACACCCAAATCCTCGACAACCTGTGACTCGCGACAACAAGCCCACCCGACAAATTAGACAATCCAAATCCACTAAGATCAATGACTCTCCACTTTTGTGGGTTCAAAAATATTCGACCGATAATGACCTCTCTTTTCTCCTAGACAATTCCATGGAGGATACCTATCTTCTTCTGTACATCACCTTCCAATACATGGCAGTGCATGATTCGCATGCCTTGTTGACGTGTCCCCTAACCCCGCGTAACCATGTGGCATGATGACTCGACGTACTGATGTGGAATCCACATCGCATCGAGCTCCATACTAGGGAAATTCCTATATGATAGATCGAATGGATGACTAGTAATACCGATTGACAATTCTGATTAACATGGGTCCCTTGACTAGCACGATTCTTATCGGGCCATTGAACCCACCAAATCCGATAGTCTGGATCCCTTCCTCGCAAATCTAGTATCTCTTTCCCTTTCTAACCCATGATCGTGACCTACATGAACTTGACGCACACACATGAATCTTCCACAAGTTTCAGCCCATGGTAGCATGCCACCTGCGAGATCGAACTACTCATACTGACCAATATTAATGACTCGAGTCATACTCAGGAATAAAATTTTCATGACACTTATCATGCTCGAAAGGGAATGTGAACTTTCCAAATCTTATTCCAATTGATGGTTTGACATGCGACTCTCACTCATAAGTTTTTGGGCTCCTCTCTTTAGAATGCCAAATACCCACGATGCATTCCAAGCAATCCCTTCTAAAAGGATTCTTCCAAACACCAATATTAGATGAATGGTCGAGATCACTATAAATAGACATCTAATAGCCTCTTGAGCTCACGCTTGTGGATAGGCCTTATGTCATCTCTACATATTTTTGATGCCTAGCTTCTGATGAACAATCGAGATCTAGTCTCAACATCTGATATATAATCCAAATTTCTTCAGGTTAAATCACAAGGGTTATATGGGAATACTTCTAAGCCTAACATGGCTCTTTCCATGACTCCATAAATGAAACTCATGGGATTAACATCGCTCCCCAAGTGAATAAACTCTTCACCTCGCCTTTGTTGCTAGCAGGGGTTCCAGTCAAGCATTATAGGTCATCGACCCATGCACTTAACACATAAGTAATTATTACTTGCAACTTTATCTAAAACCTTGATATTATATCCTGTAAACTTTCCATTTCAAATATCAGGGAAGTCACGAGGTTACATGCCCAAAATTTTGTGCTTATCATACCTGCAAATAAATGGGTATTCTCCCTTCTGAAAATTGTGTTCAGTAGATAAACAAATTCTCAACTTAAGCATTCATTCATCACATGCAAAATCCTTCATATATTTATATTTGCATAGGTTAACATTCTTTACATATATTTTTACAAAGAACATTTTGAACACTAATTTGTTTTCAAAATAAAATCCATTTTTCCAACTGACTAAGGGTGAATGCCTTTCCACCCAAATTTAGGCTCTCCTTCACTTGTGCTTGCTATATCATGCCATTACCATGTTGGGCCATGATACCACCAGGGGAACAAATAGGTTACTCACAAGTTTACCTGTTTTAACGTGAATGACACTCTCCACTAACCAACACCAACAAAATCCCTTCCACTCGTTGAATCGAGGGCCACCAAAAGCTTC
Source organism: Picea abies (assembly GCA_900067695.1). Classification (NCBI taxonomy): domain Eukaryota; kingdom Viridiplantae; phylum Streptophyta; class Pinopsida; order Pinales; family Pinaceae; genus Picea; species Picea abies. The sequence continues at coordinate 5,301 of CBVK0100721436.1, forward strand.
TCATATGCCTTCCCAATTGGATTTCCTCTGCACAAGGGAGTCCATTCACTACATAATAGTCCCTCAACTCCCTCCCCTTACCAGTATCGGTTTATGTCCAGTAAGCACCAACTCACAACCCTCTCTACTCAAGCTCGGGTCTAGGTATTCTCTGCTTCAAATTTGGCCACAAGCTAACTGGGTAAGCTTCCTATTTTCCTCATAGAACCTCCTTTTTTTCTTCTGCATGCTTGTGCACTACACTCGTGTTTTTTTCTTCCGAGATCCAGGATCCCAAATCGAAGGGGCACTTATTGGGGTACTCCTTGCTAACAACTTCAAATGACCCAACCGCTTCCCTTGTGCATTTCTGAAGGCATACTCAACTACTTCAACCACCAGGTATTATCTCATTAATTTAATTTCTTATGGGAAAAGGAAGGTCAGCTACTTCCAACAGATTTAGGAATTAAATCTCTCTTGGGTAAAGGTTAATTCTTTGGGTAAATAGGGTATTCACAATTCCCCCTCACTAATTTCCACTCATGGTATCATAGCCAATACTTCAAGGCTTCACCCTTTAGTTATCTTGTTGGAAAGTTTCATTACATATAAACCATAATTACATTGGTTATCACTCATAGTCTTTAAGTCTTAATTATAATTATAGACTTGAGGGAAAACAAGGTGTTACAAGGAGCATCAGTTGTATGCCAAGTTGATCACGTGCTTTTTGTACCAAGAAGAGGTCAACTATTTGGGGCACATCATTTTAGAGGAATTCATAACCATGGATCCAGAGAAGATTGAATCCATTAGAGGATAGTTAGCACCAAAGAATGTTTTAGAAGTTATATCTTTTATGGGATTAGTTGGATACTACAAAAGGTTTATAGAAGGATTTTTCAAGATTGCTCATCCCATCACTTCTTTACAAAAGAAGGGAACTAATTTTGAATGGATACCAAAGTGTGAAGAAAGTTTCAAGCACTTAAAGTACTTACTAGTGCATCTATTTTGAAGATTGTATATCCAAATAAAAAATTTGTAGTATGCACAGATGCAAGCAAAGAAGGACTTGGCAGAGTCGTTACTCAAAATGGACATGTCATTAGTTATGAGTCCAAAAGATTAAAGAACATGAAATAAATCTTACAACAAGAAGATGTATAGCAAAAATTTAAAGAGTATAAGATGAGAGAAGATAGAATATTGATACATAAAAACATAGTTTATGTTCCTAATTTTGGAGAATTAAGGAAGCTGGTGTTAAGAGAAATGCATATTGTTTCATATGTTGGACATCTCGGTTACCGAAAAATAATTGCAACAATAAGAAAGAAATACTTTGGATAGAATGAAAAAGGATGTTGTTGATTACATTGTCAAGTGCACGGAATGTCAAAGAATGAAAGATGAGAATAGACACCCAACACATTTTCTATAGCCATTACTAATCCCAAAGTGGAAATGGGAAGTAGTAACCATTCATTTTATCACCAAGTTTCCCAAGACAAAAAGACAATATGATTCAATAATGGTGGTAGTGGATAAATTAACAAAGGTTGCTCATTTTATTCCAGTGAAAATAAGTCATAAGGTAGCTAATATTGCAAAAAAGTACATGAAGGAAAATGTCAGGTTGCATGGACTACATAAGGTAATTGTCTCAGACAAAAATCCAAAGTTTACTTCAATTTTTTGGAGAGGATTATTTAAAGGATTCAGTACATATCTGAATTTTAGCACAACATATCATCCATAGACAGATGGGAAGACAGAGAGAGTCAATCAAGTGATCGAATACATGTTAAGAATGTATGTGATGGCTAAGCCATCTAAGTGGGAAGAATATTTGAACTTGGTTGAGTTCTCCTACAACAATGGGTATCAAGCTTCATTGAAGATCCCATTTGAAGCTCTATATGGTCCATGAAGAATCCATGAAAGTGCATAATGTATTTCATGTATCTTTGCACAAAAAGTATGTACATGATCCTAACCATGTCATTGAATGGACTTTGATTTAGGTGGATCCAGAAGGATACCTCTAGGTACAACCAGTGCATATATTGGACAAGAATTTCATGGTGCTATGGAACAATTTCATAGGGCGGGTAAAGGTATAGTGGACATGATACAAACCTGAAGAAGCGACATGGGAGATGGAAGATACAATGCATGAGGCATACCCACAATGAAAATTAAGTATATATGTACACCTGCATGGTGATATGCACTAAAGGAAGTGCCAAAATAAGGGGAGAGGAATGTAACACCCTGTTAGCACCAAAAGTTACCCCCAGATTGTGACAGAGGTAAGCATGATACCCATCAGAGTTTTATGTCACGGGTTGGTAATAAAATGGGGTCAAATGGGCACAGTCTCAAGAAAGTATCGCTTAACTCAGAAAACTGGGATGGTATGTGAAAATAGGTGAGGTCTTGGTCTAACTTCAGTTAGTAAGTTGTAGTATAGTGGTGAGTAGGGGGAAGAGCATCAACTCAAGATCTTCTCAAATTCACAACTCTAGAGAACTAAAAATGTTATAACGACTCTACGATCGATCATACATTACAAAGCGGTCACAACAACTCGACTGGAACATCCATGCTCAAGCTCTCATCATGGATGGGAAAAGGAAACGTGAGAAGCTGATTAAAACTGGTGGCGATGTTATTGTGATCAAACATACATCACAGAAACGTAACTACCCTCGACTGGTTCACCCATGCCCAAGTGTTTTAACACAATTGTTACAAAGAAATGAAGAGAAGTTGACTTACATTAAACAAGAAATCTCACCTCCCTCGCGCCATCAGAGATGTGTATAAGAGAGATCAAACATACATCACAGAAACGTAACTACCCTCGACTGGTTCACCCATGCCCAAGTGTTTTAACACAATTGTTACAAAGAAATGAAGAGAAGTTGACTTACATTAAACAAGAAATCTCAAATATAGATACATAACTAGAGAACCAAAGTGTTCATTAAAACTTTACAATTTGAGAGCCTTGCTCTACCATCCCCCCCCTTAAAAAAATATAAAACTTATTATATATACCTAGAACTGCTAACATCCCCTAGGGATGAAATCTGACTACTGTATTCAAGGCTTCACGTTTCTTCTTCTTCTGTTAGATTTCCATGTTCTCCTCTGTCAGATGCAAATTTAAGTCAATATGGGATTTGCAGGAAACCCATTTTCAGAGGAGCTTTGTACTATTAGCCATCCACCACGACTGTCCCTTTGTGCTTTCTATTTATGGTTGAAACTAGGTTTCAACCACCTTCTTCAGTTTCATTAACTACTTTTATTGGGATTGGGACAAGACCTGATGCCCATGAACGTTCCAGGCAAACTCACAATCCCCTTCAGTCAATCCCGGTGCCTTGAGGCCACACAACTCTCTTTTCCATAACCAACTCGGGTACTCTAGTATTTCGCGCATCTCCTTCCCATAGCCCCATGAGACCGCGGGCCGTGACCTTGTTCTTATCCCGCATGATATTTTGGGGCTACACTTCTCGGGAGTTTTCACTCCATCTTGGCTTTAATATCATGATGCCTGAAATCACAAAATGGTCGTTGAGATCAGGGATCAATCTCACTTCAAAATGGATGGCCACGATACCTTCCCTAACAATACAAAATTCCAACTATGCGATGAGCACTAGCTCCCTTTCCGGACCTTCTCCCTATGAAACCTCTGATTCGCGAAATCAGGATTTTGCGTTTCGGGTTTTTGGACTATGGATGCACTTGTCGACAAGAACCCTGAACTCCTGATTCCCGATTCTCCTAAATCTCAAATGTTAGATCAATGACCCTCGGCTCGTCATGATCGGACAACCCAAATCTTTCCTTTCGCAAATCGGGATTTCACGATCCTTGTTGCATAATCTCACAGCATTTGAACTCCTGGTTCCCACGCTCGCTTGCTTTCGCTTTCATACTAGACCGCTTTCAGTGTTGTAGCCTACAACAAATGAAGACTTCGATGACATGGCTGGGACTTGGGAAACACGAAGGCTTAGTGATAGAGGTAAAAAGAGAAATAATCAGCCTTAGGGAAAGAAGAAAATCTCAAGGCGGATATCTCATAGGCAAACTTTGACAAGGAAAACCGGTCGATCAAAAGGATGAAGGCAAACAAAGAAAAGTATATGTCGGGAGGAGAAAACTATGATCGGGTCTGCAAAAAGGGGAAAATACAGGCAAAAATCACAGACCTAGGCCAAAACCACAATTCACCAACACATGTCAAGATTAGTCGATAGGAAAATACAGGCAAAAATCACAGACCTAGGCCAAAACCACAATTCACCAACACATGTCAAGATTAGTCGATAACATTTGGCTGCACAGGGGATCGCATGCTCCCTGCGAGCTGCCAAGAACGTGCAAATCCAGTGCCTTGCTTTGGGTTATGGAGTCTCCTATTGAAAACAAAACAAAACAGACATAAAAAATAAATGGTATTTACAATGGTGGGACGCCAATTGCTGCTTTAAAGAAATAACTTTTTCAGGAAGTGCCCATTTACAGGGCCAGCAAAAACTTCCTCACCCTCCAAATTCTGCAACTTGTAAGTATTATTGGAAAATTCCTTAGAAATATTGAAGGATATGATCCAAAGGGATTCAAATTTACCATGCCTGCCATTGTCCTTTCTAGGGGCATCCCATTTGAGTACTAGATCTCCCAGTTGGAAATCCTCTTTTTTGCTCTCCCTGTCAAAGGCCTGCTTGATTTTCTGCTG
>CBVK0100721454.1:0-12196 GCA_900067695.1 Picea abies
AAATGGGTTTCAGGGGTAGAGGCAAAAGTTTCCTTTTACCTTCAAAAACTTGGCATTTGTGGCATGGCGTTACTTTTTTATGCACATCTGCAAACAAGGTGGGCCAATAAAAACTACCTCTCAGGATCTTGTTAGCCATAGTCTTCCAACTAAGATGCCCACCACAATCTCCTTCATTGAAATCCTGCAATACCTTTCCAGCTTCATCTTTTAATAATCAATTAAGGAAGATACCCCCAACATATTTCCAGTAAAGGTTTCCATCTAGAATACAATATTTCAATGCATTCAATTTCAAGAATCTAGCTTTAGTCTTAGTTAGACCAGGAGGAGCTTGTAAATTATGCAGGACAAAGATGAGGTCTGTGTACCATGGAGAATTTAAGAATACCTCTCTTACATGTGGATTCCCTTTCTCTCCCTGTTCATCAACTGTAGCTAAGAAGTTAATACCTAAAGCATGAAAATTGGATTCAACCATCAATTTGGCCAAGCCTTGACCTTTGATCAGTTTAGTGGGTTTGATTTCTATATCATATTCCAGAATAACAAAAATCCACTTTCTTCTCCTGCCATCAGGATTATCCTGAGTCAGGATATCCTTCACCACTGCATTTGGAACATAATCAATATAAGTATGAGAATGGAGAATATAAACTCTAAAATATTTTATTGCTTTTACCAGGGAAAAATCATGTTTCTCCATTATATTGTAGTTTAGTGCAACATCTCTCAATGATTTGCTGAAAAAGGCTATGGGTTGTTCATGCTCTTCACTGTTTTTCTGCAATAGTACTGTTGCAATGGCGTGTTCAGATGCAAAAGAGAACAAATATAAATCCTTAGTGTAATCTGGACTGATCAAAATAGGGGCTTGTGTAAGTGCATGTTTTATCAGCTCAAAGGACTGTTTAGACTTGTTGTTCCATTTTATTTTGGTATCTTTTTTCAGCATATTTGTGATGTTCTTGAGGAGTTCTGCCAAATTGGGTATGAATCTTCTCAGAAAATTTATTTTACCGATGAATGATTGCAATTCTTTAATATTCCTAGGGTGTTCTAATTTATGGATGGCTTCTATTCTACTGGGATTTATCTTAATTCCATCTTTAGAGATTATATGCCCCAATAGCTTACATTCTTCCAAACCAAAAAGATTTTTCTTTGGATTCAATGAAATTCCAAACTTTCTGCACTTCTCAAATAGTCATTTGAGATGTTTTAAATGTTCCTCATCTGATTTGGAGTAGACAGTAACATTGTCCAAATATATGACTATAAACCTACTGAGCTCATACACAAAGGCAATGCCCATTGCTCTTTGGAAAGTGGCACCAACATTCATCAAACCAAAGGGCAATTTCACGTACATGAAATTTCCCCAAGGTGTGGTGAAAGTTGTTTTTTCCTGGTCTTTCGGGTGGAAAAGGACTTGGTTATAGCCTGAAAAGACATCTAGTAAAGAAATCCTACTGGCCCCAACCACCTTTTGTAATATGTGATCCATTTTAGGTAGAGGGTAGTTGTCTTTGAGGGAAACCTTATTCAGGTTTATGAAATCAATACAAAGCCTGATTTCACCTGTCTTCTTTCTAGTAGGAACTAGATTGGAAACTGATTTTGAAAATCTTAAGGGAACTATAATTTTGGCATCATACATCTTTTTGATCTCCTTTTCTATCAGGGGTAGTAACTTTATATTGATTCTTCAAAGTTTCTGCCTAAAAGACTTATGTTCTTATTTAATTGGGATTTTATGTTGTATGATACTTGTGTCATAAGATTTTAAATCCTCATAACTCCAAGCAAAAAAATCTACATATTCCTTAAACAATTCAATGTATTTGTGTTTTTTCTCGGGGGGTAAAGATTTGGACAATTTTATCATCTTGGGTTTTTCCTATGTTCCTATGTTACATTCTTCGACCTCTTTACCACTAGCTTCAATATTTGGCTTTTTGGCAACATCATTAAAGTCAAACAATTCTTCTAAAGGAACCAAACCTCTGGGTAAAATGTTATTCTTCAATTGACAAACATCAGAATCTTCATCCTTTTCATTTATTTCATTTGAATGTACTTTATTTACACTATTCTTTTCTAAGTCTGACTTATTTACATTATCATCATCGTTCTCTACATCTATATTTGTACACTCAAAAGCATTCTTAGACTGCATGAAATCTTCAATTTGTTCATCATTGCCAAATACCTGCCAGTACTTGATGTTATCTAGAACAATCAGTCTACACTTCACCTCTATTGTGTATTGGAAATTTGGTTTAAAAGGTATCTTACATGTGGCTGTCGAAGTAGTCAATCCATATACAAGTATGCTCTAGCCTATGGGTATTACCTGCAAGTCGATCTCAGTGAAACATTCTAAAAAATCTAAAACAACATTTCTATAAGCTCTAAGTCTAGGATGCTTAGTTGAATACTCACCTTTGATTTTTTTAATGACAAGATTAGAGTCACCTCTTACCATAATCTTTTTGGCGCCAACCTTCTTCAATAACTTCAGGCCGACTAGCAAGGCTTCGTGCTCCGCTATGTTGTTGGTGCACTGGAAATTTAGTTTATAAGAGTGGCTCTCTGAATACTTTTCTTTATGATTATGCAACCACACCCCAGATCTGACTCCCTCTTTGATAACATCTCCATCAAAATCCATACTCCAGAAATCTTTTGTTGGTTCATCACTTTCTACAGTTACAGTGTTACTTACCTCAGTGATTGCTTTATCTTTTTGCAGGCTAGGTGCAACATCTTCCAACTGTGCAATTTGATTATCCAAGTCACCATCATTGTACAATATGAATGAATCCAGATCAGAGTGGACAAAGTATAATGGATAGTTGTGTGGTTTTCCATGACTGTTGACCATATACTTCATCAGAGTCTCTCTGTACAGTCTTCTATGTTTTCCAAATACTAAGATGGTAGCATAAGACATATCTAACTACAAAGTGCCATTCAACTTAGCTCCCCAAGATCTAGATAACAACATACCATATTTCGGAGGTTCAACTTAGCTCCCCAAGATCTAGATAACAACATACCATATTTCGGAGGAATGTCTGCCACCACAATATCCATCACCCTGCTTTTTGCTGGGATTTGAGCTAGGGTGATGCACAAATCTTTAATTATCCCTATACATTTGACTTTTCTAGAGTCAAAAGAATACAAATCCTTGTAGGGTTTGGTGACATCAAGCCCCAAATTCTCCATCACAGCTTTGGGCATCAGATTGTGAGAAGCATTGGAATCAAGCATAGCATTATGTAATGTGTTTTCATGGATATTCAGACTAATGTAAAATGAGGGAGAAAAACCAGTATCAGTTTGTCCATCCACCTCAGGACCAAAGAGCAGCTCAGGTTGGTCATCAACAACATTCACAATATCTGTGCATACTACTGGCTCAATGTTTAATGCTTTGATGCCTATTTCTGGTTCAATGATCAATGCCTTGATCACCTATGATCTGTAAGCATTTTTTCTCATTAGTTCGGACAAGGGAATAGGAACCTTCAATTTGGTTAATTCACCTTCCAGGTTGAAAGTAGTGGAAGTTCTACTTTGGCTCTGCAATTCTGGTTTATCAGTCAGAGTCCTCTGTGCAGAAGTACTTGGATGACTCGTTGATGCAACTTCAGTTTGAGCTGTTATTTGTGAAGTTTTAGGATTTATTTTTGCAGAAGATTCAGAATTATCCTTCTCAGGGAATTTCATAGGAGAAGCATCAGAGGTTTTCTTGGCCTCAGTTGCTTTCTTTGTTTCAGTATCTTTCTTTGTTTCAACAACCTTCTTTGTAGGATTGCCATTAGTCTTCTTGCTTCTCAAGTTATATTGTCTGTGGACCTCCATTATAACATTCTCAAAGGCTTGATGTTCTATCTCCACTTATTCCTCATTTACCTCTATTTGTGAGAGGATAAAAAGCTCATGTTCTTCCTGAGTAAGTAAAATGGATTCATTGTCATGGACACCCATGAGGTTTATGTGAATATCATCCAAATCTTTGATTATCTCCTCCTCATCATCAGCGTAATTTTCCTGAAGAGGTGGTATAATATGTTGATCAGGCCCTCTTTGCTCCCTTTGGTCTCCGGGTTCCATCTGTCTGATATGGGGAGGATTCCTTCTGAAATTTTGATTTTTGATCTGAGGAGCAGGCTGATTTTCCCTGGGTGGGTTTCTGTCGGAAATGGTTAGCCTTTCCATCATTCTCTCTATAGTTCTGACTATGAAATATAGTTTAGCATCTGAAGAAGACATGGAAGGCTCTTCTTTGATTGTAACCCTTCTCATTTTTCTTTTCCTAGCTCTTCTAGCTAATAGATTTGCTTCCACACTCACTGCACTTTTTTGAATGACTTCTAGGGTGAAAAAATTCCTTTCCCTTAGTTGGTATGACATATCAACATAAAATCCATCAGGGAATTTGATTAAGGACAAACCTTGGGGAGTCTTGATATCAACTAGAATTGCGTTATAAAGATTGTTGAAATGAATGCAGTAATCCTACACTATTTCCCCTTGATTCCTTTTGATATTCTCATATTCTGATAAAATCTGGAGAGGGTTTTTCTTTACCTCCCATCTATCAAGAAAACTCCGTTGAAAAGAAACAATGTCAGCTATGGTAGCAGGGTGTAAAGATTTGAACCATTTTTTGACTTCTCCGGTTAAACTCTGTGAAAAAATTCTCTTCTGGACATCTACCTCATCCACTTCCTACAAATCAAAATAATCATTCATCTTATCAACATGTTGTTGTGCATTAAGAGGTCCAGTACCATCAAACTGAGGAAGACTGGTTTGATAGTCATGGGGCATGACATGTAAGGGAGCGACCAACACCAAGGGAGCACATCTTGCTGCCATGATTGGTGGAGGAGGCTGAAAAACAACTTGTGTGATTGGAGGAGAAGTGACAAAAGAGGTAGAAGAGGTAGGACTGGGAGATGTAGAGGGGACTATTTGATGTTTGATGGAAGCTGCAGCAATAGTCAGGGCAAAAAGTTCTACTGACTGTTGAAAGTGAGCTTTGTACAAAGCTTGATTGAGATTTGCTACTATATCTTCTAACGTATTGAATTCTTGAAGAAACCATTGATCAAATTCTTCTATGGGAGAAAGTATTTCGGGGGTCCCGGGTTGTAAGATGGTTTGATCTAGGATTGTTTCACTTACAAAGCTGTCAAATTTGGTTCTAAACATGATTTTCTCAAAGGATATATCAAACTCAACATCCTGAATAGTAACAAGCTTCTCTGGGAGAGAAGTGGACCTATGAAGGGGACTGTGATTCCCAAAACCTTCTACAATGTTCTTCTTTCTGAGTAACTTTTCTGGATCGTCTACTGCTATTGCAGGTTCTGGGTCAGGGTGAGATCTAGTATGAATTCTTTTAGGAGCCATAAATTTAAATTTTAAGAAACCTAATCTAATATATACAAAATTTAACAACCTCTAAACATTTATCTCTTTGTAAGTTAGATTTTATGATTTTTCATAAATAAAATTTTCTTTATCTAGGGGAAAGAAATCGTAGGATGGAAAATTTTTTCAGTTCCCCAGTATGGTTGCCACTATGTTAACGCTCTATAAATTCCCATAGGTTGTCAGGGGTAGAATAAATTTAACAGAGGCAACTTACCCAACCACTTCGAAACTGAGATCTAGCCTTGCCAGTTTTAGAGAGGGATCTCTTTGTATGATTTAGATATGTTTGAGTTTTAGATATTAGGCTAGTTGAAATAATAAGAGTGTGTTGTTTTGTTTTATAAAGATGGTTGAAATATGGTTTTACACATCCATTGGGCTATGGGGTTTGTGTTAGGATTGAGATCAGATACAAATTTTATTAGACTTCTTCACAGGGCAAGATAATGAAAATACTAGATCTTTTAGAATTGAAGTGATGAAAAGACAAAAACATGTGAGATATTCAATTACAATAAAGAAGCATTTAGGAATTCCTTTATTATAATATCAGAAGAATAACATTCAGATCTTTAAAATCAATAAACAGAGTATTCGAGATAAATTATGCACTTAAACTTCTTTTAAATGATCATTGACAAAAAACTTAATGATAACGAAGTAAGATAAACAATTTAACAAAGGAAAGTAAACATCACCAACATAAACATGCAGGAATATTGTGAATCGTCTTTTTATTATTGTTATATCTCTTCAAAAGATTACAGATTACAGTTTCTTGGGCGTAAAGATCAACCCTCAATACTTTGAAGTCTGAAGTATTTATAGAAAAAATTACAACTGATCCTATCATTAATGATCAGGATATGGTGGAGAGAAAATCTAACTAACTAGATTACACATTACGAAAAAGTAGGAATGCTAAATGATCCTCGAATCCTTGATGTTGATTCTGAGCAAATGGTTGGTGATTCATCTTTGACTTGACTATGATTGTTCCATATGCTGACTTGGATGTACACTTCATCACTACTCGATCAGAGCACATAGGTCATCCCATCTTTTTTGACTATGAATGGTAACTTTGAGTAACCTTCGGTATACTTCATCCATCTTTGTGTAGTTGGTGAAGGTGGGCTTGTTGATGAAGATGTACTTGATCTCGTGTTGGGTGCTCAAGTCCAACTGCAAAGTCTCCAAGAATGCCTTGCCAGTAATGATACCCTATATCCCTGCAAACTTGGAGCCATATTTTGCAACTGTGAGGATCTATTATTTGTAGTCTGAGAGGGTAATCAACTTATCATTGATCATGAACAAACCTGGGAGCCCTTTTTTATGTAGTGAATCCATTTTGCTGAAAAACCTATGTACTCCAATGTCCATTGTTTGGGCTCTTTCTTCAAGTTGCATCATTAACCCTCTCTTGGTGAAAACTTTCTTGACCTCTAGGATAGTTTCTGTCCTATCCTCAATCTCCAAGGCCTCTAGCTCCTCTCTTGTTTTAGAATTCAAGAATCTGATGATCTCATTTGCCTCTGCAGGCCTTTCTCCCAATTATTCTCTTATCTTATCAATGGATTGTCTGCTTCTCTACACCAGTTCATGTTGCTCAAACATAATCTGTATGAGTGGCCAAATCTCTATCATGGATTTGCATATGTCCATCCAAATATTTTCCTTGGCTTCTGACACTGTTCTAGCCATGACTGTCTCTTTCTGCAACTTCTGAAGTTCCTCCTTGAGCCTCTGAGACTTGTGCATCTCAGTGTTGTAACTTGACTGAAAAGTGGACTTCAGTTGCTGGAGGTTATTGATCTCATCCTCCAGTCTTTTGATTTCTTGTCCTTGCAAAGACATGTCCTCCATGGATTTTGCCAATTTTTTTTATGCATCTGTGGTTGTTACTGGGGGTTCTACTAGACTTTCCCTTGTGGTGGTTGATGTTGTTGTATTGATACCTGTGATGGGAACTGCATTAAATGGGATGACTTCCATTGGAACATTCTACTCTTTTTCTTTAACTAGCTTCTCCAGCTCGACCTCCATCTCCTTAATCTGTGAATTATGCTCCATGATTAATTTCAACATTTATTCTTTATGGCCTTCAGTCTCAGCCATGTCCTTCGCCTGTGGATCTTCTGTAGCAAGAATTTTCAATTATTTCCTTAGGGAGGCTATGTCAACGTTCTTCTTCTTAAGGATCTCTTCTATTTCTTTCACATTTGATGGATCATATCCAATCTTGAGTACCAGTTCCTGCAAAGATTTTATATTGTTATATTTTTCCAAAGAAGACACTTTCTCTAGCTTTAGCTGTGTCTAGACATTGTTCAAGGAAACCTGCAAATTTGTAGCAGTCGTGGAGGTATTGGCCAGGGTGGAGAAAATCATTTTTCCAGTCTGTCTGTGCATATCCATCTAATTAGTTGGATGCACCTCTTTGATATCAAACTCAAATGTTGACCTTTTATAATCATAAATTGTTTTGGGTTGAGGCACATGTGCCTGCAAGTATGCCATGTGCATCCTCCCTTTTTTGTGTCAAAAGAAAAGAGAAATCTATGCTGGGTTGTAGATGTTTGCTTCTAGAATTGAGCATAGGTACTATTAGTCAACATCTCATTTTTCTTCTTGATTAAGTTATACTTTTCAAAAATATTGAGTCATGTAGACTCCATTGAGGATTTGATTGTTAATGTTGTATCAATATGCTTCTTTGAGGAGGAAGTGGAAATCATTTGTTGGCTCCCTGAGTGAAGTGTCGAATGTTCTCCCTCCATTATTTTGGTGGACTGAGTCTCTTCTCCTCGATACCTGTCAGGAGTATGACTATTTTTGGGCCTCTTTCTGTAATCCTAGAAGTCTTCTACTGAGACCTCTGTAACTGAGGGAGATACTTCTTTCCCGTGCCTCTTCTCTACTGGTAGCTGTGGAGTTACAGTTTCTGAAATGCTGGCAGGAGAAAAATGTTGCTCAATGTCAATGAGGGTGTTCTCCTCCCACTATGTTTGGTTCATGAATTTATCTATCTCTGGTCTACGAACATGATCATAGGGGGAAATTCTGTTCTTCAATCTAGTTTCTCCAATAATTCCATAGGGATCATAGTGACAAGGAAAAATGAGACTGAAATTCATTTCTCCTAATAGCTTGTTGGCTTCTTCCACTGTATCTCTACTATTGCAGATGAAAGAACCAATCTAACCTATGATCCTGAGTTGTTGTTTTTTCTTAAAAGCCAAAAAAATGAATGTCGTCTGAATTAATCATCTTCCTGATATATTCCAGAGCGAATATTCAGACAGACAAATATTTGGGAATCTTGTAAGGAGCCAATTCACATCCGTAAACTATGATCTCTATGTGATCTTGGTACAGGTACCAGTCACCTGTTTTAGCAAGGTATGATAGATGTAGGAACCTTTGAATTTCTTCATTTATCTTGGGTTCTTTTCGTCCACTTAGCATGCTTACCATTGGGTGGTAAAACTGATTAACGACCTGCTTAAAATTGAACTCAGATGAGTTTTTTCTTAGTAATGACGTTTAGGATGTGACAGGTTGTGGATTACCATCTTGGTCGAGCTTCTACATGGAAAAGGAGAACTTCTCTATTTGGAAAAATATGAACGTGTATGCCAATATTGAGGAATATTGGAACATGCCCTCTGGAGAAAACTTGAAGAGTTGCTCATGAATGTTGTCGTTTAGAAAATGGATGAAATTGAACTGTGTAGTGGCCTTCTCTTTGATGGAGAAAATGGATAGAAAACCCAGGATGGGTTCATCTATCCACTCATTTGAATAATATCTGAGTAGACAACACATGGAAGAAATGACTTGGTTACCTTTCACTGATAAAATGGAGGAATGGTAGGGGGTATTTTTCTTGGGTAGCTAGGCACTTTCAGGGAGGAAAATCTCAAGGATTTTCACTCTCTGGGGGAAGGACAACTTTTGGTACATCTTGGTCAGAATTTCGACGGAAAAAGGGGAAAGGGAGTCGGCTTTGGGAATCTGCATCATCTGGTCTATTGTTTCTGGGGTAATGGTGAAAGGGGTCTCTCTAGATGATGAAACAATGGCTCTCTGACTAGGGAGATAATGTGCATGTCATTTGAGAGCGAATTCGGGGAAATGGTAAATTTGAGGGAAAAGGTACAGTGGGAGATTGGACTTTCAGAGTCCAATCTCATCGCTCTGGTCCAGAAAGGTATCTCTAAGCTAGAAGTGCAATTCAAATAAGTTGAAATCACACTTCGATTCTGCAATTAGGTAGTCTTTATCAACCAAAGGGGTCCGATCCAAGTCGATAAGAGGTGGGAGGAACAGATTCTCTTCGATCGTTGAGGATTTGGATTTGGGCACCATTGAACCAACTGATACCTGCAAAAAGGATTGTCAACTGCATTTACCAGGCATTAATGGTGGATGTTGATTGAAGAGAATGGTGAAAAAGGTAGCTTTGGTTGCATTTGGATCATGAACAATGAGACAATGGTGAAAAAATGAGATTAAGAGGATGAACAAATGTACTTCAAACTCTTCAATCATAGCACTGATGGTGTTGTTTATGAAGTGTGTGCCTTGTTTGCTCACCAAAACTCTTGGGCATACAAATCTAGTGATCACTTTTTCAAATAAGAAGTGTGTTGATGTTTCTGCACTGCTAAAACAATGATGTACCTAGCTCATCTTGTTAGGTACTCTGTCACGGTGATAATGTACCTAGCTCATGTTATTTTTGATGGCGGGTTGATTGGTCCCACAAAGTCTATTGCCCATTTATCGAATGCCTGCAATGTTATTTTTGGTTGTAATGGCATCTCGCCCCTTCTGTTGGGTTTACCTACCCTTTGACATACATCACATATCTGACAGTACTCCTTCGAGTCTCTATGAATTGTTGGCCACCATAGTCCTGCGTGAAATACCTTCTGTGTGGTAACTTTGCCTGTGTAATGTCCTCCAGCTATCCCCTCACGAGCTTCTACTAATACTCTTGGTATTTCATATTCTAACACATATCTGTGCAAGATGTTGTCTGTGCTCATTTTGTATAAGTGTCCTATGATCAATTGATAATCTGCAACTCGCATTACTAGGTTTTTCTTCTGTGCGGTGTTATATTCCTGCGGCACAGTACCTGTGCTCAAGTACTGAATGATATCTGCGAAGTATTCATCAGCGATCTGGACTGAGAATAACTGTGCATCCAGGAAGTTGTCTTCTAATTCGTAGGTTCTTCTCCATTTGTGACTCTTGATAAGTGGTCAGGTCTTGCATTCAATTTTCCTGGCTTGACTATGACTTCGAAGACAAACTATTGAAATAGTAGTAACCATCGACAAATTCTCCCTCCCAACACTAGCTTGTTGACTAGGTATTTCAGGGCTGAGTGATCTATGAACATCTTAAATATTTCAGGGCTGAGTGATCTATGAACATCTTAAAGTGTTTTCCCAATAAATAATGTTTGAATTTATGTAGTGCGTAGACCATAGCAAGGCCTTCTCTCTCCATGGTGTTGTAGTTCTATTCTGATTCTGATAGTTTTCTGCTTGCAAAGCCTATGGGGTGATCCAAATCCCCCTCTCCTGGCTATGCCAAGATAGCTCCAAGTTCTATGGTTGATGCATCTACATGCACGTGGAATGTCTTCTCCCAGTCTAGAAATACTAATATTGGTATGATGACCATCTTTTCCTTAAGGGTATCCAGACCATGTTGACACTTATCCTTCCACTGAAACTTTGTATCATTTCTTAACAAATTTTCCATTGGTGCAGTAATATGTGCATACCCTTTGATAAACTTTCTATAGTATCCTATGTGTCCCAATGTCGCTCTTAGTTGAAAGACTATTTTTGGTGGCAGTAAGTTAACAATTACTGCGATCTTTGCATGATCTACTAGTAAACCTTGTTTGCATACTATATGGCCTAATAGTATCCCAAAAGGTGTTCCAAATATGCATTTCTTAATCTTTAGTGATATATGGAATTGTTTGCATCTTTCTAACATTATCCATATGACTTCTACATGTTCTTTCAACAAACTATAGACTTTCCAATCATCCAATTATACTTCTAGAAACTGGTGGATGAATTCCTTAAACACAACAATGACTACTTTGGAAAATATTGTTGACATTCTTCAGTCCAAATGGCACGTTTGTATACTTGTAAGACCCCCATTATGTCACAAAGGTGGTCTTGTATCTATCTTTCTATGCTATCTTAATCTGGTGGTATCCTGAGAATCCATCACTGAATGAGTAAGCTTCGTGTCCTCCTACGTTTTCTAGCACTTCATCCATGAAAGGTGTAGGGAATGTGTCATGTAGGCATGCATCGTTCAACTTCCTCAGGTCGACGCATATCATTATCCCTCCTTGTTTTTTGTCCTGAACTACCATTGGGCTTAGCCATTCAGATTCTTCCACTGGCTCTATGATTCTGGCTTTGAGCATTCTATCGATCTCAACTTTAACTTTCTGCTTGTATATCGGGTTCAGTCTGTATGGTCGTTGTTTGATCAATATCGCTTCAGGTCTGAGTGGTATCTTCATCTCTCCTAGCTCTCATGCTATACCTTTCATCTCTGTAAATGTTGTGGGAAATAAGTCGTTGTACTCACGCAGTAACTCTGTTATGCTTTCTACCATTTGCTCATCCCAGTAGTCTCCAATGCTGGCCATTTTGGGATGCTCAACTGTCCCAATGTTGACTTTATTTAC
>CBVK0100721479.1:0-12634 GCA_900067695.1 Picea abies
CGCTCTTCCGATCTCACTGATTTTAGCGCCCTACTTGGGTAATTTTTCTGGTTTAGTGAGGCGCACTTGTGGAAGGAAGGCATTTCTTGGCATTTTATGGTTTTTCTCTTGAAGGAAGGAAGGAAGGCATTTCTTGGCATTTTATGGTTTTTCTCTTGAAGGAAGGTGTTACAACTAGGGTTTGCATCGTTATTTTTTAAAGAATTGTAAGTATTTCTCTGCAAAACTTCTTGATTGAATGGTTGTAGTCTTATTTTCTTACATGTATTTATAATTTGCTAAATCAAAACCGTAGGTGACAAGCACACAAGTAGGTCCTTGTCTCATGTCCCCTAAAAGAGAAATTTTCAGCCATTGAAGAAGGAAGGAAGAGCCTAGCCATAGCTACACTCTCATTTCTTCTTCTCCCTGAGCTAGCCATACTTTCCAGAAGTCAAGAAGGAGGAGACGTCCCAGGCCTAGGTTATCTACACCTAGGGCCGTCCTTCTTCTAGGGTTTAGTGATAGAGCCTTGCTAAAGCAACACTCTCCCTGATTACACTCTGTTGTCTTGATTTATCTTTCATGCTAGCCGTTTTCGCCAAGTTAACCTAAGGAAGGAGGAGAGAGCACGAGGCCTTGCTTTAGCAACACCGAAGTGAGCCTCTCTCCCCTAGGGATCTGATTCTGGGGCCTTGCCATAACAACACTTCAGAACTTTTCTTTCTAGTCCTTAGCCGTCCTCCTTCAACCCTTGCGTCCTCTATTAAATTGACTCCATAAGCTCGAAGGCACTGATCTTAGACCTCCAGCGTTGAAGTGAAAGTGATCAAACAAACTCTCAAACTATTTTCTAAATTGAAACCCTAACTAAGTGCTAACCTAAGTTGTTGATGTCACACCTAGAATATTTCATCTTTATGCAACAACGTCTTGTTTTAAGAGCAATTGAATGATGATTTAGGCATTAATTGATGATGTGTTGATTTGTTACATTGAATGCCAGGTCATTTCAGTATTTATTGAGGAAGTGATATTATTTTCATTGCTATATTGATAAACATTGACTTTGTCAATATTTATTGCCATAATTGCTTATATCAGATAGTCTTATGAAGCACTAACCCATTGAATCATAGCTTGCATATATTGGTTTGTTGTTGCTTTTTTCCGGGCAGGTGTTGTTCTTTGGGCCTTCACTTCATTATTGGTTGCTTAGCCGGGACTATTTGTTTTGGTGGTGACCCATGAAGGGGAACTTTACTTTTGACTTTTAAACTTTTGCCTCTTCAAAACTCCAGGTTACCGGGGACGTCTCCCCTCGGCCTAACCTCCCTAAAGAGAAAGAACCTCCCCATCGTGGTGACATTGAGTGGGATAGGTTCCTGTTACGCCAGTTTGGCCTTCTATCTTATAGCCATTCGACCTAGCTACAAATTGTGCGATAACATTTTGGCGCCGTTGCCGGGGAACACTGAGTCATTTCTCCTCAAACGACACATCTTTTCGGTAAGCCTTGCCTCAGAGACCTTTTCTTACAAGCTTACCTGGCGACTCCACTCGGGTGTTTTTCCCTTTTTCTTTGGTAGTTTCAAGTAAACTATCTGGCGACTCCACAAACTAAAAGGAGATTCAATAATCCTCCTTTGTCTTTCAGAAGGAAGCCTCCCTTGAACTCTCCTATTGTCAAATCACTTTTCGGGAAGAGCCTTCCTTTAAGAATCATGTCTAGCTCTCAGACCGCTACAATGAACCCAACCAACAATCAAAGACAATGGTCATCTACTCTTTTCAAGCCGTTAGACATGTCAGCCATACTAGGTTACCCTAGGCAAATGCCACCCAAGTATGAGAAGTGGTTGCCTAAATTTACCGGTACTGATGCAAGCATTGCCAAAGAGCATATGAGCAACTTTTGGGCATTCTTTCAGCTTCACCCCATTAGTGACGATGCTGAAGATCTAGTCATGAAGTTGTTCTCCGCTACTCTTTATGATGCCTCAAGGCGTTGGTACCTAAGCCTTCCCGATGGAAGCATCAAAACTATGGACAGACTTGAAGAGGCCTTTCTCAAAAGATGGAGTGTCAAAGAAGACTGTAATATGCTTCTCACACGACTAAATAACCTTGCCAAATATGAAAATGAGTCTATTCTTGTTAAGGGGGAGTGTTAAAATAATGTAACTGCAAAGTGTATTCTTATTATTATTTGACTGCAAAGTGTATTCTTATTAATGTAACTGCAAAGTGTATTCTTCCTTTGAACTGGGAGGAAAGGGGGGATAATTTGGCCTAGCTCTCCTCCTTTCCCTGCATCTGTTGTAAGTGACATAATCGTCACCTACATGCTCACGACCCTCTAGGTTATCTACTGAACTCATCGACTTTAGTCACAGGCAGGCAGGACTAAAGCTTTGATACCACTATAATATCTCTAATTCTGCAGATTGGAATATATGCCTCAACTACCTATATTATTTGTTGTCGAAACTTATACACTTTGGGTTTTAGGATGCGTTTAGTAATTCAGTTTTAAAATGCGTGTTGATTTTGCATGTGGAACAATTGTTTAACAGTATATAATCAAGCAGGCAATAGATAAAGAACACAGAGCAACTGCAAACTATGTATTATGGAATATGACTGAGTACAATACCACATGCGGTGAAGTAAAATAAATCTCTCGGCTAGATCAGATCTAGATGGATCTTAGCCGAAATACAATAAAGGAACTAAAACAATGATACCCGGAATCTGAAGAATGATGTTGGATCAATGGATGAGCGATATGATCTGCTGCATGCTTTGACAACTCATACGACAACAATTGCAACACTGGAAAGTTCGCCCTGGTGGCTAAACTCCTCGGATCTGCCTGAAATCTATCTGAAGACCTCATACACACTCCCAGTGTCTATCGAACTGAAGATTATCCCTCTGCTGATCTGTATTGACCCCAAATGGGATCCCCTAGTGGGTTGCGCCCCAACTGCTGCCAACTGCTCCACCCTAGTGATTCCACTGTCAGAATCTGGCTGTATATATCTCAAACTGGGCGCCCTGGTATCCTCTGTAATGGGTCGGAAGGGTTTCCCTGGATCTGATCCGGTGATCTCTCGAGAACCCTAAATGTATCCTCCCCAAGTGTTGCGCCCTCACTGGCTAATTGATGCACCCAAGAGGACCCTTCGTCGAAATATGATGAGTAATAGCTCAAAATATGCGTCCTGCCTTCCTCTCAGCTGGGTCGGAAGGGAATTTATGAATTCTCCCGAGGCGAGATGAGCTAACCCTCAGAGTCTCCCAACACTTGCGCCCTCCTCTTGATGAAGTGCGCACTGGCTGTATGAACTTGTAAGTTGCTGCTGCAAAGTGATGAAAGATCTAGATGATCTTCTTGGTGATTAGGGTGTGTCTCTCAACACCGAAATCAACCCATTAGTGTCTTCCTCCTTGAATCCACAATCTCCACTGATTCGCCTGAACCTGTGTAATCTCCTCAGAGCTCAACTGTCAAATAATAAGATGCATAATGAGGAATTAGGTCGCTTTTCTCCTCATATACCTTTCCAAAACCCTAATTCTCCATTGACTTCTAAATTTAGCTCCCTCACTTAAGCGCCCTTCTATTTTTAGCTCAAAATCACTTAAAGGTGCGTTTACCCACTTTTCTCTTAATGTCACTTTCAAATTATAACATTCTCTAGTAAAGTAACATCAAGTGACCTTGTTTTTCCCTATATCTCCCTGGCTATAGTCTAACGGGGATGTTTAGACTACTAAGCCCCCCTCTCTGGAGCTCCTACTCAGAAAGGGACATTACATATTCCACCAAAATTCCAAGAAAAATCCTTCCAAGACATAGCACCTCACTTTCTTCACCAATAGACAAGTACTAGCATCACAAAGAAGTGTTCAAGAGAGAGATAGAGCACAACGCCCATGTAGGGCGAATATCTTAGCCATACACTATGTAATTCTCAAGTCAATTATATAAAATGACAAAGGGGTGACCTCTATTTATATGAGGTCACCTAAAACCCTTTTGTCCAGAATTCAAAATGTCAACAACAAATTAGGGAGGTTGACATCCTCTATTTAACCTTTACAACTTAAAATTAGAAATTCATAAAGTAAAATTCCCTTTTAGGGGTGATGCCATGCCCTAAAGGGTGGCATAGGGCCTCTAGGAGAGACGTTTAGCCTTTGATGAAGAACATTGGGCCTCCAAAGACCATAAATCATGCCACCAAGTGCTCTGTCATGTGCCAAGTGTCTCTCTCTCTATCAAAACATGACAATCACCATCAACCATGAGAAACTCCATCAAAACCCTAGCCCATGTGACGTCTAGGGCATCAAGTGTGATGTTTTAGGCCTTCAAAGGCCAACGTTTGGGTGCAAGAGGCTGAAGTATGATCTCCTCATGGTCTCTAAATGCCTTCAAAGGCAATGTTCCCTCTCCCATGTGTCCAAAGAGAGGGGGCACATCATCCAACCTATGGGCCTCAAGCCCCAAATGAAGGTCCAAGTGACCTTGTGCCTTCACGATGAAGTTTTCACCTGTCAAGGACCTGCAAAGACAAACAAGTACGCCATCCAAGGGTCCACAAGTCACAATATCATGCCAAGTAAGCCATATCTAATAAAAGAACCACCCGAACATGTGCATCGAATCCCCACTTTTCAAAATAAACAAATGCTCAAAGACCTTATACAATTTTCCAAATTTAGATATGGGAGGGGTGCCATAATGCCCTATTGGGTGAACCAATTCCTCAAGTAGGGGATGTTCCCAAGGAGAATCCTTTCTAGGTCATGTAGCGAATGTGAGGTGGATGGGATTAGACTTCTAGGTATGGGGTTTCATGACATACAAGGGCTCATGTTGTCTTATCTATGGGCGCATTTGTTGAGGGCTAGCCACATCCTTTTCCTCTTTTTGTTTTTTAAAGCATATTTTTCCAAGCCCTTTATTAGCCATTTATTTTGCATGTGCACCAAATTGAAGAAAATAAGGGGCACTAAAAGGAAATGCATAGCCCACAAACGCTTTACCTTGGAAAGTGTTATTGATTAATTAGTTATTTACTAAGTCACCAGGCACGTGGACACGGGACACGAAGGACACATAAATATGAGTATCTGACACGGGAACGACGACCCCCAGAAACAGGACACGGAGGACACACACACACACACACACACACACACATATATATATATGATTTATTTTTTAAATTGCACATACAAAAATGAAATATAGACACAAAGATTCATATTTTCTTAGAAACTAGAAGATTTACATGATACAAAACATGTAACATAATACATTGTAACATCAATGATGATCAAATGACAAAACACTGAACACACAAGAAATTAGAACCGCAAGCTGCAACATTCTCAATCTCATTAAGTCATCAAAATCAAAATGTATTACATTGTAGATAGATACTGAGTTAGATTCACTGATACTATAGGTGGGAATGCCAATGACAAATACAAAATAGCCATAGGGTAGATACTAGAACCGTAGATGGAAGAATCTCATAGCTCATGAGTTGTGAATGTCAATAGTCCTCCATGTCATAATCATCAAGATTGGCATCATTATCACTGCTCTCTCCTCCATCCTCCCCCTCCTCTCCTATATCCAATGCAATCTGTGCATTTGTTGATGTGGAGGATCACCATCATCAAAAGTGATCATCTCTAGCACTAGTTCATTAAGATCCAAGTTGGCTAATGCCAACTCAACACTGTTGTTCAAACCCATATCATCAAGAAACACATCCCACATCTTTGTGTTTCCCTTCAACCACTCTTCTCTCTGCTTGTATATAAGACGGAGGTTGGTGTGCACATACACCACTAAGTCACATGACACGATGGCAAAAAGAAGAGTTCAATAGAAGAGTTTATACTTGAGTGAAGGGTACATTTTTACTGGGGTCATGACAAAAGAGTTCAACAATCAATGCCACCAACATCGAGGTACATAAAGGGCTTGGTTCTCTTGATTAAATGCCAGTTCCATACCCTCATACATGATAGAATCCAGTGGAAACATTGCAATCCTGCCAATCTTGTAATCCTGAAAACTGTTAAGTCTGTTGAATTTTGAATGGGACCTAAAATTCTACTTTTTCCATATGAAGTCCAATGAGGTTGGAACCACTCTCAAACATCCTGAAACAATTAATGGTAATGTTAAAAATTCAAGTAAAAGGTTGAAAATGAAAGATAAAGGAGAATGCCACTTTTAAGAATTTAACATTACCATTAATTACTAGGGTGGGTGAAATGGAGGGGGTGGGGACCTCTTTAAATAACATGAGTAAGGCAAAATAACACTCAGTTGCACACCAAAACACCTCAAAGCTCCAACTTGCATGAGAAAACATGACCCCAAGTCCTTCTCCGTGCAGGACACGTTGAGGGTAAGTGGCAGGCACGTGTTTGGAATGTGTCCTATGAACAAGACATGTTTCGTACACGTGTCCTCACGTATCCTGTTTGACACGTAGGATACGTGACACGGGAGGGGGTTTGGACGTATCATGTGACTTAGGTTATTTATTTTATGGGTCCCTTGCTTTTTTGAGAAGCGATTAATTTCTCTCGAGATCCCAGGGCGAGCTTTTATTGCATGATGCTTTTGCTAGGGCACCTTCGATCCTAATGGCCCCTTCTTCCCATGAAATGAGGTACATGCCCTTCTTGGGTCAATAAGCCCAAAAACCTAGAAGATGGGGAAACAGAGGGGAAGAGGTGATGGAAGGTGGCAAGTATGAGCGGGAATGGTATGATGACCCTTCAAGGAGACCCCCCGATAGCAACCCTTTCCCCAAGGGTGGCCACCTAATAGGAAACCATGACACTCACCAAGGTGAATTAAGGAAAAAAGCATAATTTCCAAGCAAAGGTTCTCAAAATCAAGAAAGGACTCTTTGCAATATGTTCAAATGGTTCAAATATTAAAATGACACTTACCACGATATTGAACTTGTTACCTCATGAAGCAAGACTTGTTGTCCTCTGTGGGCCAAGCTAGGTGTGGTGGATGTTGCTGCCATCGATCGAATGGTAATGTGTGGTATAATAGGGGCCCATGCCTACTCATTAGCCTCTCGGTACTCCATGTCTGCAATGTGAGGGCCTCAAGACATCATCTCCTTAGTTATCCCTAGAAATGGGGGATAACACATTCTTTAGGATATTTTTCAATACCCATCATATATTCTAGTGTGTATTTCTTTCTTTTTCTTTTGGGGCGTTATTTGGTTGCTTATGGAACCTTTCATTAAATTCCAATAATTAGGAGTTGGGGGAGCTTGGTATCCGGCATACCAGAGGCACTCAACTGCATATAAAAACAAGTGACAAATATACCAATCTTTCTTCAAAGCCCTAGCTACCAAGGAGGCTAGGGAAATCTCTGCCTTGAAGACAACCATAGGTCACTCAAGCAACCAAGTGGAAATTGAATGTGAATTTGTGAAACACTACAAGATGTATTTCAATCCCAAAGGACGTCAATGGAATGAAAAGAAGCTACCCAAAAATGCCTTGACATTGCCCCTCATAAGCTCTATGAGAAAAGGAGTGCTTGTGAAGCAACCTTGTCTCTAAATGAGCTAACTACGACTCTTTAAGAAATGGTTGATGATAAGGCAATCGGCTTGGATAGCTTTCCCAATGTACTTCACAAGACCACGTTAGATTTTGTTCAACCGGACCTTTTACAAGTTTACAAGGATGCTCCCATTCTCGATCTCTAGGGGTAGGCATTAACCAAGGCCTTATCTGATTCATTCCTAAAGAAAAAGACCTAGAGGTTATCATGAATTGGTGCCTTATGACTTTGCTCAACACTTACTACACAATCCTAGCCAAATCTCCACCCTTGTAGTTGAAGCATCTACTTCCCAATATTATTTGGCATGAGCAAAAAACCTGTATCCAGGGTCAATGCATTCTTGTTGCATGCTTTGTATTCAAGTGGATTAAAACATGGATCATATCTTTGTATTCTATCTGTTGGCCAAAATTTGATGGGAATATGTAATAGACATAAATATATAGAATTTAAATTTAAATAAATAATAACAATAATTAATAATTAATAATTAACAATTAATAATTTATGAAGAGGAACCTTAAATGAAGAGACATGCCTCTTAGTGAAAGGGCACCCCTGTGTGGGTATATATATATATGGCCCTCGTTTGTAATCATGATCATACTATACTATCATATTCTCATACATTTACTCTATATATATTATTTTATCCTAATGTATTTCTTTATATTCCAAATATTTTGGATGCTTGTGATTTGAACCGGATTGGTTCGTTACATTTTGTACCAAATTCAATTGATGTACCATCCACTCGTACAGACTGTTGTACGAATTGAGTTAATTGCCAAAAAAAATAATAAATTACATTCGTTGTTCAATACACAGCCACTAAACATTAATTGCAAAGAGCCACGAATTTTAATTGCAGAGTTGTCATATTGTCCACACAATCTGACGTACATTCGATATCCGTACAACCTCTTTCGCCCAGCCATCCACCACCATACCACTTGTCATACTGCTGCCATACACCATCATACAATCTGCCCATCTCCGTAGCCGTACAGTCCAACGCTTTCAGTGGTTTGGAAGCAAATCTAGCTTCCAATCTTCATAGAGTAGATTGCATGGTCAATACATTGTGGGCACCATACATATTGTGGTGTGAGAGAACAACCGCTACTCATATTTCCAAAGTCACGAGCTTTAAGAACTTGAGTCTAAAATTAATTAGAGGTACTAAAAATCCTAACTCAAGATTGTTAAGAAGTTATTATAATACATATAATAACCAAAGTTATCCTAAGTGAAATTAATTACTCTAAAGTGGTAAAGGGTACATTAGAGTGAAGTGTTAAAAAGAAAGAAAATAAAAAAAGGATATTTAAGGTTCCTTATATATATATATAAAAGAAAAAAAGATAAAAAGGATTATCTAGGAAAAAGGAATATATATATATTCTCGAAGAGAAAGAGAAGAAGTTGAAATTCAAGGGTTTTAGCAAGAAAAAAATAAAAATTAAGTTATTTTTTCAAAAGTTTCCCAAGATTGTTGGATTTATTTAAGGAGTATTTAAAAGTTTACAAGTATTTAATTGCTTGAGGATCGAAAAATTATTTTTATAAAATGAAGGAAGATTTTCTTATAAAGGTTGTCCAATGTCATGTTGTGGATTATTTACATTAAAGGGGAGTATTCAAGGAAAAGAAATTAACATCGTTATCAGCACGAACCATAAGGAAAATTACATTAACATCAATTTGGCAAATCAATTATTAATTCCATAGCCAAATATAATTAAAGATAAAAATATTTTTTGCAAGGGACAATATGAAATTAAGGACTTGCAAGTAACAATTGTTGATTATGAATATATATCTCAATTCAATGTTACAACTATGTATAAAGAAGAGATTGACATAATTCTCGATTTACTGTGGTTTGAAAAACTGGGTACCTTCATCTTAAACACGGAGAAAACGTTTTTGGTGTTTTCCTATAAGAAGAAGATGAGATTTCATGATATTAAAATGAAGTCGGATTCGATAGTACCTTCATCAAAAGACCTTAAAGTTATTTCAAAGGTTATCCTTTGAGAAAATCAGTGGTCCATATCAAAGGTGCAAAAAGAATATGATAAAGTTATCACAGATAAAAATGAAGAACTTTCATTTCAAAAGAATCATAATCAAAACCTACTTATGCAAATTAAGAAGGTTTAAAATGATAAGAAGTCACTGGAAAAGAAGTTCGAACAACTTATCCAGAAGGATGCATCAAGGTCCTCAGATGTAAAACCCAAGTGCTGGAGAAAAGGACAAATACAAATCCAATCAACATCGCAACTCAGGAAGATGCCAATTCAGTTAAAGTAAAGGCTTCCTCGGACATTAGAGTACAAATGATGGAAATTCTAAGTGTACTTACTAATAGAAGTTCATCGATTAACAATGCAACATCAGTGCATGAAGAAAATAAAACCCTGAGAGTAAATCAAGAAAACGCTACAAATACAATAGGGAAAAGTCATGCTACAAAGACACCTTATCGACATCCTAACCACAAGAACAAGCACCTGAACCAGTCAAAGTATCAACATCGCTCAGAACATAAACAATTGATCTATTGTCCAAAGAATGTTGATGCCAATACAATTGAGTCTCATAATAACAAATTATCTTGAGAATCCTATAGGCGCAATATTCCACAAAGAATCGAATTAGGATGGTTAGATTGTTCTACAGTTCAATAGTTCTGCTCAACAATTAGAAGTTCATACTGTCTTGTGTCATCAAGAACAAAGAATCATGCAAAGACATTACAAGCCAGAGCAAAGACGCAAAGCCTTTCCATAAATATGCTTTGAGGACAAAGCATTTCTAAAGGGGAAGGAAATGTAATAGACATAAATATATAAAATATAAATAAAAATATATAAATCCTAATGGATTTCTTTATAGTCCAAATATTTTGGACACTCGTGGTCTGGACCGGATTGGTTCGTCATAGAATAGATTCCATGTAAGATGAGATGAAGCAAAGGGAGATTCCAACGAAGTTATGAGATGATATGACAATGGCCCAAAGGTGAGTACAAGAGTCGAATCACAAATTATATCCAGGACCTCCTCCCTAGCTTCATCATTTGGAGTGTTTGGAGGAAAGATATCAAAAGCCAGGTAAAAGTAACTTGTCTTGTTCTTCAACAAATAGAAATAAATTTACGAGAAACTGTTCATTCTAAGTCTTGGAAAGAAATGGATTTAAACTTGACAAAAGTTGAGAAGAACATATGCACAAATCGGGGCATTGGCATTCATCACATTAAATCCAAGCATCACTCCATCATTAATTTGATCTTGGTGGGACCCCTTGGAGACCCCTCGATCCTTCATATCTGAAACTAAATTTCAATGGGGCCTCGAGAGGCAATCTGAGTCCAACAAGAATTGGAGGAATAATTTGTGAAGACTAGCGGCTTTCTATGATAGTTTTATTCAACCAATATTACAGTAGATACCAACGACACTACAAAGTTACAAGCACTCAATTACAATATTCATTTAGCTTCTCATCAAGGCTTCAGGAAATTAAAATTACAGATAGAAGGAGACTCTTTGGTCATTAATAATCTTTTGAAACAATGATCGTTGACGTCATGTACTCAATCTTTATTAGTGACTTTCCCCAAGTATTAATAGAATCAAGAATATGGTAACTAGATCCAGTCACTTAAGCTTCCATTAACCCATCCTTTTGGGAACAAAGTTGTGGGTTTTTTTGGCAAATATTGGTGTAGAGAGTCTTGTTAGTCAAGTGATCTCTGCTTGGACTTGGGAGGATTCTTTTGAGCATCCAGTAGGGTAAAGTCTCTAGAGGATCCTTAGTAATGATCTACAAGAGAGAGAGAGACAGAGTAAATAGAGATTTCCAATGATTGATCATTGTCAAGCTAGAATATCCTCTAGTCATGTAGTGGACTCTCATGGACAAAGTGGGGCCAAAAGATTCATATTGATGACAATGTCAAACAGGGGACGAGCTAGATCAACATAGTCAGCCTTGGAGGATCATGAAGTCAATATTTGGTCTTGTGAAAGATTGGGTAATACAACTAGAACATCCATCCCATTAACTACATTATATGGCATAGACACCTAGATTTGTGATGGGGTGGAGACACTATAGAAAATTGAGGTATTATGAGGCTGCCCTGTTGATATTATGGCAGTTGCGGGAGGTATTAAACCTCCACGTGTAACCTTGTCAAGAATAGAATATTCTGGGAAGCAAGAAAAAATCCTAAAGCATTGGACATAACCCTAGAAGACAAGTCGACTATAGAAAATAATTAATATTGAGTTTTTAGCCTCCAGAAAGAGAAGTCAGCCCAGACAGCTAAGGAAGAACAGTATAAATACAGGATGCTAGAGCTGATTTGGACACACACAACTCGCAACTGCAGAAATCTAGTGCTCACTGCATAAATTTAGTAAGTGCGCAAGTCTGAAGAGTAGTTGCAGTTGCAGCTACTGCAACCTGTATTTTTCGGTTTTAGGCTTGGACTTTATCTTGGTTATGGTTTGGACTTTTTGCTTGGTATGCTAGCTCTGGAGAGTGGTACGCAACCTTGATTGGGTTTTGGAACTAGGGTTTGCTTCCAGAATTATTCTCTTTGTCAAGGTTAAGGTGCTCGGGGGTGGCTTTGGCCTATGGTTGGGTGACAATATTGCTATATTGTATATTGGTTAAACAAGCACACCTACTTTTCTAACATGCCCAACAGGGTTGGCTTTGACCTCTTGTTGGGCTCTAAGTTTAGTCTCCAAAAGTGTCCTTTGCTGATGTTTTAGGACAGTCAAGTACTTTTCTGCTCATAATTTTGATGGTTAAGTGTTCTTTGAGGTGCCCTTGCAAGTGTTTTTGATGGTTAAGTGTTCTTTGAGGTGCCCTTGCAAGTGTTTTCGAACCGGTAACACTCCTCTAGATTTTTACAACTCTTACAACTGATTTAACAACTAAGCATGCATGAAATTTGGACACAAGTATTTTTGGTCAACATGACCCTG
>CBVK0100721486.1:0-13333 GCA_900067695.1 Picea abies
TGTACATTCTTCTAGGGTGTAAAGTCTTCATGGGGTATAAACATGGCTGAAAACAAAGACCTCTGAATCAAGAAGATAATCAGGCTCCACAACCAATAGGAAGGCCTTTTTAATTTTCCATTCATTACACCCATTATTCTTGAAAACCTCTTGCATGTCCTACTTCTCTTACTCTAAATGATTTCGTTGTTGAAAATTATAAGGGTACAAGTAACAAGAGTATTTCAAATGCCTAATTTATATGTGGTATGATGGTGTGAATCAACTTGAAGATATTGTTCAATTTTTGTTTTCTTCATATATATACTTGATGAACAAGGGGCATATTGTCATTCTTGGTCACCAAGATACTGAGAAAAGGAAGAGACCTATTGTCTTCTAATTCCATGGTGAATTGTATTTATTTCCACTCATCATTAAGGTGTTTGAAAAATTTCTCCAAATTTTATTTATCATGGGACCAATTAACATTAGTATCGTCAATAAATCTATCCCACCACTTGGGCTTAAGAGGGAAGTAAGCAAGGGATTTCTTTTCAAAATTTTCTATAAAAGGATTAGCCACTACCAGAGAGAATGGTAATCCCGTAACCACACCACAAGTTTGTTCATAAATTTCGCATTGAAAACTAACAAAAGTATACCTAAGGCAAATTTCTACCTATCTAGTGGTTTGTTCATCTCTAAAACTGTATTAAGAATAAGAGTCAACCTCATAGGATATTCTCATGGAAATGGAGATATCATCTATGTTTTTATAGAGGTGGTTCTCCTCTTTCTCTCACTCATATGACAACTTATATTATGGTTCTAGATCAAATATTTTTCATTTATTAAACATTAATGCATGAGAGTGGATCAAGCAGTAGGATAAGAAGAGATAAAAGATTACAGTAGCAGTTTAACAAAAGTAAAACAAGAGAGTTTGTCTATTCCACCATAACCATTTCAGATACTACAACAAGTAAAGGTAAGCATTTGAAGCAAGACACACAAAACATTTAGCAGAACAAATGGTCATGTCTAGAAAAC
Source organism: Picea abies (assembly GCA_900067695.1). Classification (NCBI taxonomy): domain Eukaryota; kingdom Viridiplantae; phylum Streptophyta; class Pinopsida; order Pinales; family Pinaceae; genus Picea; species Picea abies. The sequence continues at coordinate 1,033 of CBVK0100721486.1, forward strand.
TTTAAATGATGTTATACATTTATATCATAAGGATGTAATGATTACAAACTAAGAAAGAAGAAAGACAAAGGGAGATGCTTCAAAACATATACTTACAAAAATGGAAGTAGAAAATGGTGGATGAAAGATGTCTTCTTGTTTGCTAAGATTCCTTAAATACGAAAATCGCACATAAACCCTAATTGACGTAACCATTTCTTGAATATTGACTATCATGATGGGCTAGTTATTGCTTCTAGCACACCCTTGAGCCCTTCTTCGATATATTCCTGTAACAGTTCTATGATATGCCTTGTTTAACCCTAAGCAAGAATAATTCATCCTCAATTACTTTCAACTTGGAGCATTGTTGTTGTGCGATGAACATTTGATTTTCATTCTCATTTACAAAACTAACCAGCCAATGTCTAATTTCATCCTCTGAGAAATTTGTGAGGTCATCAAACTCAGTTCCCCATGCAACTTTGAGTGTGCTTATCTCTGCTTCCATTTGTTCTTTGGTCAATAGCATTGAGTCCCTTATTAGGGCTAGGCCCTCAAGTTCCTTGAACACTATATATTATCAAATTTTAGAAACAATGTACTCCTCCTTCCTTCAAGAATGTCACATGTGGCTATCAATTGTCGGAGGACATCTATCCTCCTGAGTCATCCAGCCTGTATTTGCTTTAATATGTTCTTGGAATGAAATTATTACTTCTTCCTTTTAAGCTCATATATATTCAATACAATTTCCACAAAAGTACTCACCACATTCTTCTAAAAATGCTCATCATTTTGTAAATCTTTCTCTAGATAGTCCCTAAGGGATTGAATCCTACCTATCATGACACATGAATCAATAGAAATCTCCCAAGATTCCAAAATTATGCTAAGTATTTTGTTTATGTTTTCGGCCACATAGTTTATGACGCCCATCAATAATTTAACATCTTTCTTGACCTTGGAGTTTGATCTAGATGCTTCTTCTGGGAATTTGTCCGGGGTCATCATGGATAACAATGACCTGGGACTTAGATCAGCTTCAAGCCCATTTATTATTTTCTTTAACTTATCAATTTCCAACTCTTGTTCAATTATCGAGTGAGCCAACACATTGATTGTGGCTTAATGAAATCTAAGAACCACTAAAGGTCTCAGACCCTTAATCTCAATCTTAGAACTCCATTTTCCTATGACCTTCTTGTCCTTCAAATTGAATCTCCCAATCAATAAATTTTTGGCCTCTTTATTGTATTTAGCATGGTGTAATGTCATAGACTCTTCCTAAAAAATTAGTCATCTCGTCATGGGATAAGTCCTTTGCAATAAGTTTACTTTTAGCCATCTGTATTGCTGCCCAGGCAGGCACTTCATCAACATTATCAGTTTCCATGTCTACTATATTTACTTCCAACTCCCTAGGGTCTTGAGTGCCCCTTACATATGTGTTCCTTTTCCTCTTGGGAACAAGTGTGATTGTATGTGTTATCTCCAACTAGTGTCAAGGGGGGTCTTTGTCATCTCCATCACCTGCACATCCTTCATTATTCTCTCTCCCTTTTGCAGTAACTTTACGATTTTTATGAACAGAAGAGGAACACTTGTGGGAATGATGAAAAAAATCACCATCAACAATAGTCGTGGATTTACCTCTTTGTCTATGCTGAGGTTGATCGGCTTCCCCTTAGAGGGGGCCCCTCTTTGCATGAGTATTTGAACTTGCTCGTGTGTTTGTATCACCGTGGGTGACCTGCTTCTTCTTCTTAGGAACAATTTTACTAGTCGTAGCAACCACCCTTTTACCCACATGTGTGTGTCTTCATTATCATCTACTCCCTCTTTGATTTCCTCTTCCTTAGTATAAGAAGAACCATAACCAATTGAAACCATGTGGGCCATGAAAATTCCTTTTGGATTAAAACCTTTACATGCCTCAACCTCGTTCATATGGAAAGAATCCAAGCATCCGACCATCTCAATCAATTTAGATGAATTTTTCACTAAAATACCAGAAATCTCAAAAGGCATGAGAATGAATTGCCGCTTTTTCTTTTTATCGGAGAAAGTAGACCACACTTTGTATTATCTACACTACTCTGAAATGAAAAATTTGTCACATACAAAACGGGGAAGGAGGAAGGGTTTCCATTCAAAACCAAAAAATCTTATGTATGTGCATTTTTTGCTCGAATATATGTACTCCTTTGCTGAAAAAAAAGTTTACAGTTGCCTTTGTGAGCTTGTCTGGCACCATCCCTGTAAGCATAGATCTGAATTCCCTAACAAAGGAATATTGAATTTGATAAAAATGAAAATGTGCCTTATGTCTCCATAACATGGTATATCAAAACTGAATTGGGTCCTCATTGAAATTGACATTGCCCCTTGGGGGAATACTTTCAAATGTGTTGCAGTAAACTAGAGAGAAAACAAGATAAAAGGTCATAAAAAACCTTTTGGTTTGAATGAAATTTGAAAGTTGGTGGGCAATCTCGTTAGAGATAATTTGGGCCTAGTCGAAAATCACCCCCACTTGCAGAGATAAGTGAAGAATATACAGGACATACCTAGGGACATAGTAAGTTGAGTCCTGGCCCACCAGGCATGCAAAGAGCCATGTAAACTCCTTATATGGTTGGGCTAACATGCATATGTTAATCTAGACCGGATTAGCCGACTCGACAAAGGGTTGAACCAGAAAATCCTTAAGCAAATTCGTCCCACCACCCTGAGCATATAAGAAATAATTTTCTTCAGATAGCTTAAGGACCATGTCCAATACTGGAAGTCGCAACATCCTTATAAAAGTATTCAGAGTCAAGGGTATAAGAGTCTTTCCACTTCCCTTTACCTCAACCAATATGTTCCTGGAATCAAACCTAATAGCACGCCACGATACCAACTCTCTGAAATCAAATACTTTGGGAATGCACCCAACTTTGGCTATCCCAGACCTCCACACTTTGCTTGTAAGCTTCTCTTCCTAGGAGAGCTCATAATACCACTTATAGGCTACAAACCACTGGAACTCCCTGCTTTAATGGGCTAGATAGTTCATTGTATCACCACAAATTGGTTCCCTCCTTTTCTTGTTCGCAATCCCTTTCACTTTTTGTGTGCTTAGGTATATGTGAGGAATACACGTATAAATTAAATTTTCCATCTGATAGGCACCCAAGTAATCATTAATTAGCAATCAATTCCATATGTTCATACTTGCCTCATTATACATTCGGTGCATGCCATTTATTTATGGTAATTGTCATTTGCAAGTGAAAGACTTAGGGGGGAAAGTGCTAAAGATAAGCCTCATTAATTAACAATAGGCATCCTTACTGTATGAAAGATGCATGGAAGATGTTCCATAATTACTTTAAAAATAGAAATCGTGCTCCATGCGGAATGAGGGATGCAGGACGAAATGAGGGTGCGGGAGGATATGTGGGTGCGAGAGGATGGGTCAAGCACCATTTCTCCACATGGGCATCAAAGGGTGTTGGGAAAATAAACCAAGTCCAAAACTTGCAAATGCGTAATGCGGGAATATTACAATGTGGGATGTGAAGTGCGGAAGGATTGAGACCATGAGTAAGTAAGATTTGCGAGAATTTTCCTCCATCTTTCCATTACAATGCTTTTGTAGGATGTGGAAAGGCACAACATTGGTAGGAACAAAGAAAGTTCCTCTCGCTTCCGCATAGGTGGGGCATTTTTTAAAAAGGGGTCAAGAAAAGGTAGGGTTTGTACAAAAGAAGGTACATGTATCAACATGGTTCCTTGATCAATGACTCTTTCAATAGCAACAACCACTTCATCTATGGGGATCATTGTGAAAGAAAGAATCTCAAGGACAAAGATGTAAAGTGCATAACGATTGACTAGGATTCAAATTCAAAGGGTTATCAGTGGACATTGCTAAGCAAACAATGATGATAATTTGAGATGTCACTTTTGACAAAGAGTCAATTTCATAGAAGCAAGTGGGAATGTAAAACATGGAACATAAGAAGACAGAGCTTTAAGTGTTGGATTTGAAATCTAATGAAATTGCTGAAATGTCATACACACAAAATGATGTAGAGAAAGGAATCTCGTGAAGATCACTTGAATTCATGCAAATTCATGGGGAGCATAATATTCCAAGTAACAAAAGGATCGCGTTGGAAGAAAGGTCACCCACTAAGCAAAGTGGATGAAGTAGGTGTGTGGGAACCTCGACTATTAATAATATCGAAAAGGATACTAAAGTCTATATAGTTGGCACCTCCACTATTAATGCAACCAAAGTGAAAGAAATAGGTGTATGACAACCTCCACTATTAATGAAATCAATAAGGATACAAAATTCTATATAGATGGCACCTCCACTCTTAATGAGATCAAAGTGGATGAAATAAGTGTGGGGTAACCTCCACTATTAATGAGATTGATAAAAATACAAAAGTCTACATTAGATCAAAGTTAAACAAGTGCATGACAACCTCCACTATTAATGAGATCAATAAGGATGCAAAAGTCTACATAAATAGCACCTCCACCTCCTCTTTTGATGAGATCACCTCCACTATTAATGAGATCGAAGTGGATGAAATAGATGTATGGCAACCTCCACTATTAATGAGATGTTAAGTTTTATTCATCATTATATTTTATATGTTAAAAGTTAATATGGAGCAAGACAGTAGGACTAGTATTTTCCCTACTGGGGTTTAAATCAGCTATTTCTACCATTGAATACAATTTTTTTGGATCAATTATTATTATATTTCATTATTGGATCCAATTTTTTTGGGCCAATTATTATTATATTATTTTAAATTCAATTTATTTTTTTAGGTGTTGTCTAATTGTTCTACTCATCACACACATAAATTTGCAAATTTGCAGGAAATCACTATTTTCTGTTGTTTAAATTAAACAAAAAAAATTCAGTAAAAGTGTCAAAAAGTAGAACAGTTAGACTACCATATTTCTTGTAAAAACTTATACCCCTATATATATACATGAAATCACAATTTTCTATTGTTTAAATTAAACAAAAAATATCCAGGAGAAATACCAAAACTTACCAAAACTTAGAATAGTTAGACTACGATATTTCCTGTAAAAGCTTATAAGCCTATATATGTAGGATATTTCCTGTAAAATATTATAAGCTTATAACCCTATATATATGTACGATATTTCCTGTAAAAGCTTATAAGCTTATAACCCTATATATATGTACATGATCAAGTTGCAATTAGTGCAATTCAAATTTCCAATGTAGCAGTCTAAATATTTGCTATTCACAGTTTCATAAGGCATGTTTGTGGGTTTTGCAAGGTGAAAAGTTTGAAGGTTGTTGCAAATGAAATGACAGGTTAAGGTTCTGTAAAGGTAAGGTTTGCATATAACACAAATGTAAGTTTTTGAGTGCTGCATAGAAGATTGCAGCTGACCTGGAAAGACAAGGTTTTGGATCTGCAATGTGTTGGTGTACTTGTAGATGCAAATGCAAAAGCTTGAAGTGAGTTCTCGTGCTACTACGAAAGTTTATGCATGTGAGAATATGCACAATTGAACAAATGTGGGTTGAGGAATGCTATGTAACTGTAGGTATTTGCAGAATCCAACCATGAATATGTAACCATCATGTAAGGTACAATATGTGTTCTACTATACATATTGTAATGCGTATGTTTCCGACTTTGTACAATCAATCTGGTAATCCTTTTCTGAAAAATACTCTACTCTGTGTTATGTCATGTAATTGATATGATTTTATTTTCCATTGCTAACTCAAATGCAACGCATAAATTTTGACATATTTGCCATGGAATTATGCCCACTTTTGAACCAGTTATGACCACAGCGTTCTTGAATCTTAAATCAAGCATCTTTACAAGGTGGACGTGTTGAGGATTGAAAGTTGTCTAGTAACATCTGATAGATTTGTTAAATGGCTTAGGATAGATCCCTTGTTCTCAAAATTTGGATCTGGACTTTGCTGTGCTTTCTACGAATTAGAGAGGAAACGCCAACTTCCATTTAGTTGCAGTACAGAAGTACAATGGGCAAGCTACCCCATGATTCCTCCAGAATATAAGAGGAGCAAAAGAATTGAACTCATTACACTCAAATGCTTCCATTGCTGGAATGGAAAAAGAATAAACACTACTTTTACTCTACACAAGGAAACCAAAACTTGAAGGAGCTCCCATGGTCTGGCTCGTCTCAGAAGAAGAAGACATCACGGCTTCTCAGGGTCCCATGGAAGATGCTTGTCTCCCAGTTGAAGCTCCGACAGATCCTGTGAATTAACCATTGAAAGCCAACATGAGCAAAGAACAAAAGAGTTAGCAGAAAACAATTTCAGATGGGTTGCTAGCTTCTTGTAGAATGAAGAAATTTTCAAAGAGGCTCATGTCAAGGCTCTGGATGAAGGGCATGTAGAGTTACCGTGTGGAACATGAGATCCATATCAAGTAAGGGAGAATCAACTCGACAAGCTTGAAGACCGATGAATAAGGAATAAGGTTGGTGGGTGGTTACGGTTGTTATTGATTTTGGTTACGGTTGTTATTGATTTGGGTGGTTACAGTTTCTAAGTAGCCTTTCAATTCTCATTTTTAGTATGGATTTAAATATTTGAACGCTGTTTAATTTTCATTTAATTATGGTTCGTGCATTAAAATTTAGAGGGACCAGGTGTGTACACCTCACCTTCATAAAATTTAATATTCAAATGGTCATATAGAAGGGATTTATGTTGTCATATATTCTCCAAAATAATTTAATATTTGATTTCAATGTGATTTTAAGAATTAAATTATTATTTTTTTAAGAGGAAATGTATTAGTCGGGTAAAGAGTGGGTCTTGATTATGTTACCTCACCTCGAGGGAATAAAAAAGATTAACAAATATGATAAACTACCGTCTCACTTTAGATAACATATTATTATTATAATAATATTGTATATTATTAAATACTATTTATTTTTTTAAGTTAGATTTGTATAAAAAAGCTTCAAAAAGTAGAAATTGCAGTATCACCATTTGTTCGTGAACTGCTTCAAGGTGAAATCAGTTTAGTCAACTTGTCAAAATAAAGCCCATTGTCTTAAGGTATCAGTCATAGAGATTACATAGACTAAACATAAAGATTTCAGTTCTCTGCGGGAGACCAAATCGACCTGTCAACTAACGTTGACATAAAAGCAACATACAAAATATGACCATAGACCCTATGAGGAAAAATAAAATTCAGACACCCTGCTAACCATGCATGAAGACACTTGTGCATGTTATGTGGTGGGCTTGTAGCGTGGCCACGTGTCAATGGAGGTGGTGTTGGTCGTTGGGTCTGTGGTTGGTTCTGCTTCCTTCTCGACCTGTGTCCCTTCCCCCTCCATAGTCCCGTGCATGGCTGCCCCTGTCGTGTCTCCGTCTCCAACCCATGTAGCATTGTCGTCTCCATCTGTTGAGTGGCATGCCCTCTGCAGTGTTGAGAGAATTTGTAGGAGCATTGTTGCCTTACCATCCAAGATCTCCATCCAGAATTGAAGGTGGTTCAGGCCCTGTCGTAATTCAAAGACCAAGCCTTGCAGAATTGCAAGCATGTCTTGTAGTTATGAGCCTGGTACTAAGTTTCCAAAGGAGTGAGGCTTTGGTTGTGGTCCAAGGTGTGGCTGGATTGGTGTGCTCATCGACGAGTTAGGTGGAACTGCAAGAAGTGGATGCAAGGTGGATGCAAAATTGGATAACGGCCCCGGGTTGAAACCCAGAGAATTGCTTAAGAGATCAAACCACTCAAGTTGGCTTGTGAAGGGAGAGGAGAGGGGCAAGAGACTACTAAGGCTTTGACCAGACTGCGACGGAGATGAGGGCGAGGATGGTGATGTAGGTGAAGAGCTGGGGGATGGTGTTGGCAAGGGTCAGAGAGCCACGAATGACTGGTTGGGCTGCCAAACCGAGCCCTGCTTGGACTTCCCCCTTTGTCTCGCCATGTTTGAAACAGTAAGGGGACTTGCAGGCGTTGAGAGGAAGAAGAGGTAGTGTAGTAGCATCTAGGTGGAGTGCAATTCGAAGGAGGAATCGACCAAGGATGAAAACAGTTGCGAATGGACCTAGTGGAATCCATGGTGCCAAAAAATCTAATAGAGGAAAGCGCACACGAGATAAGTAAATTCTGGTTCATGGCTTTGAGCCATCGACATGACAGATAGCTTGGGCGAGGTGAACTGAGAGTAAAGGCTCCTTGGCTGGCACAAGTCTCATTTAAATGCATGGAGGTGGCGGTAGTGTGTGGCACACGCCTGTCACGTGGCTAGCGCCATGTTGGACGCCTCCTGTCCACTCTGGATGACACCTAGTCCGCACTCGCACCCCATCTAGGGATTATTACATACTATTATTAATAGAAACCAATAATATATATGCATCTCCTCCTAGCATTAAATAATATTTTCATGATGTTAATAAATTTAATTTTTGTTGAATGAATTATGGTTAAACGCTGAAGATTAATTTGTACAGAATAACATTTATCTACTCTCAGTGTTTTTTTAACTTATGTTTTATAAGGCTCTGTGGGGACAGAGACCTTACACATGGTATCAGAGCTGTAGTTCACAATCTGGAGCCTTAAAGGCCTACCTAGAACTAAAATGTAGAATTTAAAAAAAAAAGGTATATATCATCCAATTTAATGAACTAGAAAGAGTCTTTTAAGATGGGATAAAAACTCAGAAATATAATTCCCTGTAGAGGTGAATTCTTCTCTTTTCTGTTACAATAAAAATGGCCTATAATTAGAATGGAACTGAGTTCCCTAGTAGGGTAGAAAATACCCCAATATACAAGTCGTTTAACCTTGATGAATCCTAAGAGACAAGTACTTGAAACCTTAAGAAAACCCTAAAAATAAAAGAATGAGAAGTGTGAATCCCTCATAATGTCAAGTCTATGTTCACTTATTCAAGTCACCTATGCACCTGTAAAAGTCCCGACCTCCTGCAAGAATTAAGAAGGACAGAGAATAAAGAATATTAGGTTCAGAAAAACTTAAAAAATGAAAGAATATATAGCCAAATAACTAGATGTAAAGGAAAAGAAAAATAAAAACAAATAAAAGCGCTCATACACAAGTCACAAGTCAATACATAAATCACACAAACCCAACAATGAATATATTTGGAGTAAAGCCAATGCCCAAGCACCAGAGCCAAGCACAAATGGGTGCCTTATTTTTCAGCTTCACGCATCCATCTGCCCACAACTCCTCCAAATATACCAGCATTTCCATACTTGGCAAACTCTTCTAAACGCACCCAACACATCAATTCTCAGCAGCCGATTTAGCTCCAACAGATCCGTGTGGAACATGAGATCCATATCAAGTAAGGGAGAATCAGCTCGACAAGTTTGCACATACACCACCTCTGTAAACTCAGATTCTAAATCTTTCCTTTGTAACTGTTCATGACTAGTATTACCCCTTTCTCCTGTATCCATAAATTGCAGCAGATCGTTTTGTCCAGAAGGAGCAAAACGGAAACTCTGGGAGAAATTTCCAATACCAGGCTCCCCAAATTCTTGCGGCTCTGGAGGGAGAAAATGGGTGAAAACTATTTCGTCCTTTGGTTGCAGTAGGCTTGGAGGCCTGCAGGATACCATTGTAGGATTTCCTTGGCGAGGGTTAACAGGAAACAGCTCAGGAGGATGATACGGCAACATTGGTATTAACTCATTGTCTTCCAAAGGCCTTGAGGCCCTTGAAATTATTTGGGCAAATGACAAATCATGCAATGTGGAGGTTTCAGGTTGAGGATTGCTGGTGGAGCCAAAGACGAAAGGATTTCCGGCAATTCTTTGCGCAATAGGACCGATCTCAGGACTTCGAAAAGAATTTTGAAGCTCTAGAAGACGAGGTTTGATTTGGCAGACGTGAAAGCCTATATACGTGATTTCAAAGCGTGGAGAATCATCATATCGCTGTACTCGCTTCTTGGCCTCGCAACCCATATCATACTTATGCGTGCATCTGTAATAGCTTCTACAAATTCAACGAAGATTTGCAGCACTCAGGAACAAAGCTTCAGAGGAGTTTTGCGAAAACTGGAACTTGATTGGGAGAGGTGAAAAGATTTATACCGAGGATGTTGAGAGCCTAAAATATCTTTCTGTCCGTATTTTCGCCATGTATGGCCATCGTCTGGTGCTACATCATTCCCTGCTTCAGTGCTAATTGCATTTACCTTCACAGTCCATCTGTGCAGCGATTTCCTGCAAATTTTATACACAAAACGATTACAGAAAGATAAATGAAATCGCCTCCGTTCATCGAATGTCTTTGGATTCAGTTAGCAGTAAATCTAATCGGAAACTTCCAATACATGCTTCTCTTTCATGGAAGAGGAGGAGTTAGCACTATATCATGCATAGTAGACATCTGAAAAATTCAAATTTAAGATGAAAAATCAGCGTTCCTCATAAAAGCCATCTAGTCCAGACAGGTTCTAAGAAACCACATACTTAAAATACATTCCTGTCAACCCGAAAACATAAAATATACCGTTCTGCATTCAACCAAACTGCAAGCTGTCACGTTACCATTAAGCCTTCAGCCAAACTGCAAACTGTCATATAAATGGATTTGTTTCTTATATACCATTTTATTCCCAACAAAAAAAATACTATTATTAGTATATTAATACCTTATCATTTAATCTTTGCAGAGTAAAGAGCTCTTACTTTCACTGCTAATAAGAGGACTCTCCATAGATGGAGAGGAAAGCATATTGGGATAACTACAAAAGGTATTTTAATAGATTTCGCCCAACCTGTGTTAAAGTATTATCTATATAAAATAAACTATAAACTATGATGTGGGGTGAGGGAATTAATAATAATAATTATTTTTAAGGACTATGATGTGGGGTGAGGGAATTAATAATAATAATTTATTTTTAAGGTTATGGTCAAGCCACATCAAATTGGTGTATGAGACCCTCTTGTTTGTTGGATAAGGAACTCCTCTCTATCCATAGATTTGACTGATAAAGTCTACGGAAGTATATATACCCTACCCCCTTAAGTTTTGAACTTGTGACCTCTTAAAAAAAAACACATATTCTTAATAATTACACCCACTCAAAATATATATACCTAACATAAAAAATAATATATATCTAATTTTGTACAAACTACTTTAAGATAAGAAATATAAAAATATGTAATATTTACTAGTAATGATAATTTATAATTTTTCTTATTAATAAAATATAAACAATATAAATTATATTTATTTATACATTTTGAAAAAATATAAAAATAAATTTAATAATTAGTATATACAAAATCTAATCATATTATATACATTATAAATTAATATTAATAAAATAAAAATTCTATAAATTCTGAAAAATTATAAAAATGAATGTAATAATCTATATGAACAAAATTTAAACATTATACTCCTAATTGTGTTCATTAAATGCACTATATTGTGAATTATATACTATCTATATTAACAAAATGTAAACCCTTATTTATAAACTCTGAAAACTTATAAAAAAAAATAGTGGGTGCGATGAAGATTTGTATGATCAAAACTTAAACATTATATTCTTACTGTTTCATTAAATGCAATATATTCTAAATTATATACTATTTCATTTGAGATATAATGATATATATCTCAATATATATATGACAATCAATACAGCACTGTGTGTTGTTTATTGATTGTATTTAACTAAGTTCTATATTAACAAAATGTAATCACTATAACTTATAGCTGTTTACAGTTTTTTGAAGCTATCAAAGTGGGATAAACTAATCTTATATTAAGAGGATTCTTTTTGGATCACAAGTTTGATAACCATTTTAACAGAAATTTTAGGCATGATCAGAGTTTTATCATAATCTAAGTTTTGTGCATGGTGGAATAATACTTTTAGGATTCTAACAGGATAAGCTAATCTTAAATTAAGATGAATTTTTTTGACCACAAATTTGATAAGAATTCTAACAGAAATTTCTGTGTTACAGATTTGACGAAGATTATAGCAAAAATTTTAGGCATGATCAGAATTCTACCATAATCTAAATTTACCCAATTCTACATGCTACATGAAACTGAAACTATTTTCTATGTTACAGGTTTGACGAAGATTATAGCAAAAATTTTAGACATGATCATGATCAGAATTCTACCATAATCTGAATTTACCCAATTCTACATGCTACATGAAACCTGGAACTAGTTTATGGAATAAAAAATTTGACCAAAATTCCAAATAACTTTCTATATTGTCCAATTCTGACAACCCAAGG
>CBVK0100721516.1:0-15758 GCA_900067695.1 Picea abies
CTAAATAACTAAATATAATCAATTCACTTTCTATGTTAGATTCAAAATAAGACACAAATAACCTCACCAAAAACATGAATTAACAAAGAGAAGTGGATGAGAATGAGAGTTCTTTTATTAATAGGAACATAAGGGCTTGGTTACAACCTGTAACAAATGCAACACGATCCCGGAACTAGGCTCCAAGTTCCTCTACCTAAGTCATAAGATTACAAGAACTACCTCCGAAGTTTTATGTTCCAAGGGGTCCAAGGAAGCAATGGATTTCTTCGTGACGAGATAAATGGAAACACAAATCCTGAAAAAACAAGGGCTTTTAGGGGGAAGACAATCCTAGAAAAATAAGGAAACAAGGGCTTGCAGGGCTATAAGGAAACTGCCATCATAAGGCTGCATCTCTTTGATGTGATTTTCCTCCATCCCAAGGCTCTCTTTTATAGTCCCTTTTGACAATTGGAGTAGTTATGAACGAGCTATAGGTGATCAAGAACCTAGGGAACCCTTCAATCCGCCTAAAATATCAGGATTTATTGTTTTTTTGAGCCAATTAAACATGTACGTTTGTTGCTAACTAGAAAGGCACATATATACGCAGACTTCTTTAAGGAGAGTCATGTACATCTAGAAAATGGGATTTTTAAATATGTTTTTAAAGAAAAAGGGGAATTTTTCTCCCGCAAGAAGGGAAAGGGATGTAACTAAGGTCAATGAATCATCATGAGCATGTATGGTGTCAAATGACACTATAACCATCCCTTTTTTTTATGCTTAGAGCGGTAACATTCAAATAAAGTATTAAGGTTGAAAGATTGTTTCTTAAAACCCTTAATCCTTGTCATTTCAAAATATATTTAGACTTAAGGGTTGTGAACTCTATTAGTTATTCAAACAATATTTAATGAATATGTGTTTGTTGTAATGGCTCCCAATCGCTTCACATTCTATGCTTGAGAGGGTCTTATCTATTCAAATATAAACCCACAAGTAATCCTTCCCCAAGTTCCTAATTTCTTCATATTTGATATTTAAGATGACCAACATCCTTTTGAATGGTTAAGAAAAAATACTTCAACCCATGAGGCTCAAATTGAAGATACAATATTTCAAGATATTTTAAGATTGAAGATTGTAGGGGCCATTCCTTATTATAATTAATCCTAAGGCTTGAGCATTCATTTCCCATTCTCCCTATTTCCAAACTTTGAAGTTGAGGAACAAAAGCCTCATTGAAGTCTCCATCTCTTATTCTCGGTTGTTGAAAGGATTGCCTTTCACTTGAATAACATAATACATGGAATTTCATGTCTTTTATTCCCAATCAAATTATTCATAAGTCATAACTGTTATCCACCGATTTGTACTAGCTGGTTTTGAAGATGAGCCACCAGAGACTAAGCAAACTGATGCTCAGAAGTCAGTGTTCACAGATTTAATAGGTCTATCAGACCACCTTTTTCTGCATTTCCATCCCTCCGGGGCATTGTAATAAATGACTTGAGCATGAAAGTTGTAAAATACTATTTTCCACCTAAGACCTAGGCACGAGCATGTACTCTAGAGTGTTTTTTTTCATTTGTTAATTATTTCTTGCTTGTCTTTTCAGGCGATTAATAATTTCTAAGTTTTTTCACTCAAAACTGACTCCAAAGCTGGAGTATGCACTGGTGGTTAGGCCTTAGCATGGTATAACCAATGTATAGTGTCTAAATGTATATGAGTTCATTCTAGGTCATTTCTATCGAGTCACATGGAAATTGCGCTAGTTCCCCATAGGTTTTTTTTAATGTTTTAGTCAAATAAACAAACATTTTTAATGTAAGAGTCAATAAAGTTGTAAAAAATGGCATCAATCAATGTTAGATGCCATATTTGTGCTCGTCTTCTAATCCAAAGCACCCCCTAAACCCTTATTCCCCTTTTGTCTAGGCAAAGAAGTGATTTTAATCACTCGAAAATGTATTTCTCTCAAAAAAGACAAAAATGGGACTTTAATTAAATTTCCTCAAAATTTAGGGGAATCCCTAAAAGTTAGCAAACATGTCGGAAACATGTTTTTCCTTGTCTGGAGTCTCGATTACAATTGGTAGAGGTCTCTTCTAGTGAAGGCACATGGTTTTGTTGATGTGGCACATGGGTGGAGATCCTAATGAGCTAGTGTGCATCTCCCTTCATGGTTGGCACATTCTCTAGTGAGGGCGCTAATCCCAATGCTACCACTCCACTCCCACTCACCTAGCACCTCACTTTCACTCACCCTTACCATCACTCATCTCCCACTCACCCTCACTCCACTCCACTACACCCTTTTAATCACTTAAAAATTAATTTTGCTCACAAAAGTCAATAAAAGACATAAAAAATCAGGAAAAATTAGCAAAGCTATATTTTGGGAAACATGTTTGGAACATGTTTTGAGTCAACTCAACCTCTCTTGAAGTTAACTAACACATGTTGGCACATGTGGGATAGTTATGCATGAGTTGGGCATGTGCTAGCTTGAGTTTGGGATTATTGCCAAGAGGAGGTGCGCCCTTCTTGAGAGAGGTGGCACACCCATGAGAGAACAAACCCAATTTTTGAAAGGTGGCACCTCCTTTCTCCACCTAATCCTCACGTGTGGCAATTTGTGGGAGCTTTGAGACAGGTGGCAGCCATTTCTATTGCACTTGTCATGCTTTTGCTCTCCAAGTGGTGCGCCCTTCCTCCTTGGGAAGTGCGCCCCTCCTTTTATAAATTGAGGCATTCTCTCCTTTGGCAAGTTAGTGGGAGCTTTGGTGAAATTGTTTGTTGGTTGTATTGTAATCTATCATTCTCATTGGAATAAAAAGGCTTTGGAGGCTACTACATGGTGTAAAGCATTGTTGTGTGGATCTTCTAAAAGGCTTTGGAGGCTACTACATGGTGTAAAGCATTGTTGTGTGGATCTTCTATGTTCAAATTTGTATGAGGTATATGCTTTCTGAATAAGATTTTTGCATTCTTCTTGTTAAATCTTGGCCTTGGAAGGGGAGCTATCTCCCAATAGGATAGGAATTGAAAATCTTGTTTGCTTGATAAACCTATTGATTCATGTATGTTAGATAGTTTGAATTGCATGCTTATATAGCTTAATATTCATGCTTTCATGCTCCTATATTATGTGACACCATTATATTTAACCATTTTTGCAAGAAGTTTCTAAGTTGTGCAAGATATCTCACTTGAAGGATAGGTTGAGCAAGCTACCACCTTTCTCTTCTTCAAGATTGTGGTGAACAACATAGTCCCTCGGTTTTCAACCAAAGAAGGAACCCCATTTCCCAAAGCTATCCAAGGGATCAAGCACTTTCTATCTCTCTTTCTCTCATAATCTCATATATTCTTTGGTTTACTTTATAATACATTTTAGATCTATTATATTGCAAGCTAAATTCATAAGTAGATCTGATTTGTAGAAATGTATGTTTAGATCTTAACTTAGTTTATAAAAATTTCATCTTTATAAGCAAGATCTAGCATAGGAATTTTTTTTTTTTGCAATTTCAATTCTAGTAAAATCTAAAGGCTATAAAATATACCTTTTACATTGTGTTTAACTTTTATATTTAGCAAGTATAAGTGTCTTTAATTTGCTGCTCTTTAAAAGCAGTGAAAGATCCTAAGGAAGCAAGCTTTCTAGCTTGTTTTCCTTAGTTCTTTTTTGCTAGTTTTCATAGATTTAACTTAGGATTTTTTTTGGGTTTTTATACTAACATCCAAAGACACTCTTAAAGTGTTTTTGGGTATCTTTTGCATTTGTTTGCTTGCTGTTTTGTGCAGGTTTGTGAATAAACAAGAGGAAATTCTGCCCATTTTTTGGCGGATTAGGAGCTTCCAAGACCCCAGAAGTATCTTGAACCTTAATAAATCATTTTATAAACTTGTAAATTTCATTGATCCATCTTTATAAGGATCCCAAGTCTCCCAAAGAGAGACCATTGTAACCGAAGCAATAAAATAGTGGGCTACACAGTGCCTAGTTTTCTTTCCCCCTAGGGGGGTTTGTGTCTTGTGGTGTGCTTGTTTACTTTTCTCAAAAGTCTTTCAATTTTTGCAATTCATCACCTAAGGAAAGATAAAATTCATCACAAACAATAGCCACAATTAGTTTAGATTTCTTTTTGGCAAAAGTAATCTTTTAATTGCTAGAATAGTTTTCCTTTTGCAATTTTTCAATTCAACAATGTTTCCTTTTTTGTAAATAAACCAGTCCCCTTAGCGCCCCTAAGTAGGCTCACGCCAAACAGGGGCTGGACAGTGTGGACTTAATTTAATTAGAAAACATTTTGTTTTATTGCAATTTCAATTTGGCAAATAAACCCATCCTCTCAGCTCCCCGGTGTATGTTCCTGGCCCTTCCATTGCGAGCTTAGTCTCGATCTTTGGGAGTAAGTTCCATGCAGAACTGGGGTTGGTGAGTGCGGATTTAGTATAATTAGGACAATCTCGAAAAGTTGCTATTGCTTTGTTTGAAAACCGCATAAAGGGAGTGTGTGAAGTCAGGCGGGAACTTTGAGATCTTGGTTCTCCCCGTGTTGGACATCCGACACCTTTATTGAGCTTGTTGGTGAAGTCATTTGGACTTTGGCAAGTTATCCGCAAATTCCAATCTAAGGGATAGCCTCTTAAGAGGCCACATCTAGATTAGTTTTTTCTTTTATGCAATAAAAGTCACTTTACAACATTAATCAAACTCTAAAATTTACAAGGACATTCATAGGGCAATCTCCATTGTCAGCAGCGTTATATACTTTTCACGATTATTGGCACTGGTCTCATTTCTTTACTTTCAAAGCCATTTGCTTCAAGTACTCATATTTACTAAATATTTTCATTTATCTTGAAGTATTTCCTTTGCTTATGGTTATTTACTTGCATGTATCAATAGTAATTTGAATATCTTTTATGCAAGTATCTATTTGTTTAAATATAATTTTTATAAGCAATTGTGGTGAATGAATGAATGATATATGCTGCTAGTATAGATTTATATTTTGTATATTGTTCTAACTTCTTTGCAATAAACTCCTAGAATACTGGTTTTGCTTAGATTTAATCTTTAAGCCTTAGTATATTTTCTTAAGGGACTACCCCCCTTGGCTTCGCTAGGAGTTGGCCTAGATAGAGGAGTCGAGGATCAGGTGAAAACACCTTGACTCGAGACTTTCTCCCAATGAAACACTAAGTGGATTGAAGATTTCTTCCACGATAGCCCATGTGTGTATAAGGCGACAACAATAACCATTAATCAATTAAATAGAAAGTTAAACAAAGGTACTAATAATTTCAAGGCATGAGTAAGTGGTAGGAGCCACTTTTGATTTGATGTAAAGTAATAGCTCTAAGTTCTTCAATATTGTAAATTCCAATTAGGTGGTTAGGATTACCATGAATAATTGAATTGAAGTCTTCCTATTCCCAAACCTTGACCACCTCAGACTTGGAGATTGGAATACACCCACTTATTTAATCAATGAGATAATGGAACCCTTCGAGATCACAAAGCCTCATTTGGTTCCGAGAATCATCTTTTGTATGGGAAATTCATAATACTCATCTCACAAGCCACCAATTAACATTCTTCGTTAGCTGGAGAGATATTTAACAAAAAGATGAAGGCTTTTGATTATTTAGAGTCTGATTAAGTGATGAGACCAACCAATATTAATTGTAAACCATTGAATTGTATTGCAAGGTTTTTATATTCAAATGAAATGAAAATTGTGTGCTCATGACCCAACATGTTCCAAGGTAAACTTTTCATTTGAATCCTTATATGAAATCCCATAACCAATGCATCAATTCACTATTTTTTTGGTTATTAGTTAGACACAACTATGTGCACATGGTCGATTGTGATGTTGTTACGAGGGACACTATGGCTCTAAGAAAGGGAAGAAGGGTAAGACCAAAGGGAAAACATCTCCCACAACTTGGAAGAATGGAGATGACAACGAATATTTAGAGGTGATAATTATATTTAAATATAAGACTTACATGATAGGCTTGTCTTCTTACAAGTCACATGGACAATTAATTGAGATGTATAAGCAAGCATATCCACCTCCTCTGACATCTGATAGTTCCGTGAGTGATGAAGAATTTGAAGAAACATAGTAAAAACACATGGATTTATATCCATGACGATGCTACTTGTACAAAATTGTTCATGTGTTCAAATGCAATTTAGTGGTTAGTAGATGTGTCTAATTTGAAGCACTATTATATCCATAATGATGCTACTTGTACAAAATTGTTCATGTGTTCAAATGAAATTTAGTAGTTAATAGATGTGTCTAATTTAAAGCACTATTATATATATTCAGAAATAAGAGAGTGCATTCTTTCTTTCACAACAAGTGTTATTACCCTAATATATGTATATTAAAAAAATAAGAGAGTGCCTTCTTTCTTTCACAACAAGTGTTATTGCCATAGTCTACAAATTTACAAACTCAAAATGGATTTAAATCAGTAATTAAATCATGAATGGTGGGAAACTTTTCAGAAGTACCCTACTGGGTAATTGGGATTTGCCCAAATATGCATTTGAAACCTACAATATTAGATGCCATAGTCTTATCAATAAGTTATATGGTGAAAAGGATACTACGCATATGATATGGTTTTTCTTAAAGTGTTTGATTTACAATCCACCTTTCTAACCTTGGAAGAATAGGAGAAAAGACAAAGAGGAAGATGAACACTTTGTTGTAACTTCCATTTTAATTTCATATAAATACATGTAATAAAATGAAATAAAAGGGGCAACTTAGAGAATAAGATTGCCAAAATATGAGACTTTGAGTTTTTGGCACATAGTGATAATTCATACAAATACATGTAATAAAATGAAATGAAACGGGAAAAATTAGAGAACGAGATTGCTAAAATATGAGATTTTGAGTTTTTGGCACATAGTGATAAAGATAAAGACGTGGACGAATTTTGGAGAATGATTTTTTTTCATTATTTACTTTTATCATTATATGGTTGAATTGTAAATATATTATTTAATGAATTTGAGTTGTTTTATTTCAATTCATAATGTATTTATATGTCTATAAGATGAGAATGAAATATATGAATTATGTTGGATGAATTTGAGTTATTCTGCTTTTTGAAAATGTTATTCCCCTAAATTTGTTAAGGATTTGAGTTATTAATGTATTTATATGTCTATAAGATGAGAATGAAATATATGAATTATGTTGGATGAATTTGAGTTATTTTGCTTTTTGAAAATGTTATTCCTTTCAATTTGTTAGGGATTTGAGTTATTTGTGAAATATTAGCTCTTATTTTTGACACTTTTACGTTTATTTTATTATAATTATTTTATTCAAAACATTATTTTATTTATTTATTTATGCATTTTCATATTTGTATTGAAAAATAAAAATAAAAAGACAAATAACCTTAAAACAAATTTTTACAAATTTGATAATTAATACTGTAGATTGGAGGATTTACCAAATAAGGGTAGGAACCCAAGTTCCAATTTTTAGTTTGGAAATCCCTTAAGGTTTACATGAGGCAAAATCCATGTTAACACTTGTGCGAAATCCAAAGTGATCTATACCATTGATCAATTACATGAGAGGTGGTGGATATACAACCTTAAAGCGTCCAATAAGGAGAAATGAAAAATCAAGTATGCAAGTATAACCTTTGATGATGAGCTGTGTTAAACACATGCACATCATGATCATGATTACAAGATAGTTTTTTATGTTATTTAAAATGGCATAAACCTTAAAAACATCTCTTTGATATAATATATCATATGGATGAATTCAAACCTTAGTATTATTGCAACACGCGTAAGTGTCATGTCGTTGAGGATAATGACCATATGTAAGGAACATGTCTAAGTGTCATGTTTTCATGATAATGAAAACATGTAAGGGTTTTTTTTTTTTTGAGATAACGAGAAAAAATGTTAAGATAAATTGTAGTTGGTTACATTGAAGAGGGTATGCATGCATGAGTAACATAAAATTGAAGGTTGTTATATCCTTAAAAAAACATGATGCTTAATGCTACCCAATCTATAACCACCTAAATATTATCCCTGGAATGAATGATATTTCACTATTTGAATTTTTTGTGGTCATTAGGCTAAAGCTTCCCATGATCCACTTTCAGTATCTATTTTCTCCTAATGAATAAGAGGATTATACTCCATGAATATTAGCGTATGCATAAAATAATACCTTGGCACTAGCATTCTTGAGAACCCCATCAAATAGTCGTTCCATTATTGGCTATAACATTAACCACTAAATTCCCTACCCAAATATTGGCTATTCCCTACCCAAATGTTGGAATTGTTATTACAGCCAATAAACCAATAAATGTTGGAATTGTTATTACATGGTTAAAAAGATTAACATGACTAAAACAAAAACTGGAGACTTACCTGGATGCAGATTCTGTGCAGCAACCAGTTCACGGGGCGACCAAATTCATGGTCCTTAGCTGCTGAAACCCTGAACCATTAATGTCATCCATATTTGTTAACTACTAGGACAAATCGAACCTATATCTTATATCAAGAATGCAAAGACTTTTAGGTGCACTATATCTTTGATCAGACACCTTTTAGCTGCTGGTGCTGTAAAATTGTAAGATGGTGCATGAAACTGAAAAAATAATACTTAATCTCCACAACTTATCTTTTGGTTTTTGTTCTTACCGAAAATGAGGAACGCAATAGTATAAACTGCTTCAAACAACACACCCGCTCTATCCCAGGTGAGTGGGCCCTTGCGCCCTGGATAGATTGATGGAATTCGACTACAACACTAAGCGACTACTCAACACATGAATTGGACTGAAAACATAACTTGTATTAACAATTGTAAACACTAAAATACAAGCAACTGAAAACATAACTTGTATTAACAATTGTAAACACTAAAATACAAGCATTGTCTTCACATTATTCGCTCCCTTTCCAAGAGTATGGATCGTTGCTTGTATAGGGAGATTTGGCATAT
This sequence comes from Picea abies, assembly GCA_900067695.1. Lineage (NCBI taxonomy): Eukaryota > Viridiplantae > Streptophyta > Pinopsida > Pinales > Pinaceae > Picea > Picea abies. The sequence continues at coordinate 9,021 of CBVK0100721516.1, forward strand.
TCTAAATTCAATGAAGTAAAACGAATATGAAATGAGCTCCAACTTCAAGGAGCAATATTTGGCATTGGTTACATTATTAAGTACAAAGAACAGATGAAGTTGTGATCCCAAAAGTGATCACAAATTCTTAGTTAAAAACTCGTTAAATTGCAACGAGTTGTCTTTAAACGCCTTCCTGGATTCTTGAACTTGTTGGTACGTTCATTATTAACCCAATTCTTGAACTTGAACTTGTTGGTAGTCTCCTCCTAAGAGTTTCTAGTTGATTTTCGAATAGCAAATAAACCAACGTCTACGAATATCATAGCAGCAAGTCCCTCTGCCTTCTTAGAAGGGACTTGTTGCTGAACAACTACCCTTGTTTTATTATGATTTATATATATTTTTAGTTTATGTTTTATCATTGCTTATCACAAATTATTTTATTAAGATTTATATATTTTTTCATTAATGTATTTTTGTGATTTTATTTTTTTCTTAAATGGAAGAGGAGGATAAGTATCATTGAGTACAAGTTCTAATTCAACTTAAATATGAAGAAAGAAGTGATTCATTATTGTATTTTTGTGATTTTAACTTTAAAGAAGTGATTCATTATTGTATTTTTGTGATTTTAACTTTTTTTTTTCAAATGAAAAAGGAGGATAAATATCATTGAGTACAAGTGAAAGTGATAATTCAACTTAAATATGAAGAAAGAAGTGAATACTAAATATATAATAAATGATAACATATGATGTATGTTAATTATTATCATGTAAAAATTACAACATCTAGTATAATGTCAAATCACACAAATTGTTGTTGACATTTTATTACATAGTAGTTGTAAGTGGCACCACCCCCATCATCTATGATATAGACGACTGTTACCCTTGTCAAAAGAGTTAGGAACTATACCTAATGATCTTTATATTCACTCATTGTAATAACTATAACTTTATATAAAATCCATTATATACTTTATTAAAGTTGATATTCACTCATTGTAATATCTATAACTTTATATAAAATACATTATATATTTTATTGCAATAACTATAACTTTATATAAAATCCATTATATACTTTATTAAAGTTGATGGATTTTACCAAATTGAAAGACAAGTTTTAAAAAATATTTGAGTTTGAAAGACATTTTAATGTTTCTAAATTGGTCTCCGGATGGGGTGACACCTAGCTACCCAACAACACCTGGCATACATGCACCCAACATGGTTAACGCCCACAATCGCCAACTCTCCTTCCCGTTAACTCAACATGCCTAACATTCACTATGGAAGGGAGGTAGTGCGCCTGCACACAAGGGAAATTTTAATGGCGCACATACAACATCGACCGAGACTTACCAGAGCTGGTATGAGGTAGCTCAACGCCATCAATTAAGTCTTTATGGATACTCTCCTTATCACTTCCACGATTCTTATGGAGGTGTTAGCACTCTGTAAATTTCATTCAGTTGAGAAATGAATGATAGAGGCAACCTACAAACCAACTTTGAGGCCATAAACTAGCCTTTCTGACCTGGAGAGGGCTCTCTCTGAGACTTCGTCTCTGTACAAGTTATGTCTTTAAACTGTCGACTAGATTTAACACTTTGTTATAATATTTCTGGTTCTATTGGAGAAAGAAAAGAAAGACCTTGGGCTATGGAGTCGATTCAAGAAAACAATAGAAACAAATGACTTAGTGACTGAACTTGAGAGGACAAAGGCTAAATACACAACAGTGTTTCAGTTAAAATCGTTATGTGTGGCGGGAGAAAAACACATGAAGCAACTCAGAGAACCACTGGGGATGAATTCAGAGTTCACTTAGAAGAAACACAGTCATCTAAATGGCGTGAATCTAGAGCACCGCGCGGTGAATTCTAGATTCGAATCACGTTCCTATTTAGACAAAAAATATAGATATGAATATAAAGAACACAAGAAAGCTATTTAGACAAAAAATATAGATATGAATATAAAGAACACAAGAAAGCACGTACACAAAGAGAGAATACAATACATCATATTGCCACCATTATAATATTTTCGTCAAAGTTTTAGGACCTTTTCATTAAATTTCAATCGAGCTCAAAAGCTACATTCAATAGTCTCTGTTTACACTATTTTGCCAATCAACCCAACTTACATTGAAATGAAGAAATATATAGACCAGGGTGTGCCGCTTGGGCTACCCTGCTTTATAACTACTATCCCCAGAAATTAGGCTTTGACTATTATCTTCTATATGACTTTTCGTATGGAACTTTGCTAAAAATTGAAAATGATTGTACTCGTTCGCATCATAACCACTCGTCTTTGCCACATCGGTTCAGTCATCAGAAAGATCTCATTGTTAGAGGGTGTTGTGTCAATGCTTTCCTTTGACAGGGTATCTAGTCGATCAAATGCTTTGTCACACTCCCGCCACCCATTGTAACGACCTTGATCCTGCCGCGTGACCGTTTGCTGGAGCGTACATATGGCAGGTGACTGCAGATTGTCGTAGGTGTTTCCAAAATGATGACCCCAGTTAGGGAACAATGCCTCTCTTCTGTTTCCAAAATGATGACCCCAGTTAGGGAACAATGCCTCTCTTCAAACTGCTATATGTCCAATGTACACTTGTCCTTTGCAATAGATGGGATTCTAGCGGTACGCGTCGCATGCTTTCTGCGCGGGTATCTATCAGAGTCCCTACTCCCTGGTGGAAAACAGGACACAGGGAGACAAAATCCGTGCCATGTTGAAAAGACAAAAATGGAGTTGGTCGATCATGCTTCTGGCTCCGTCTGCAACTTGGACATTCACAATGTTCTCATGAGAGACCAATTGCGCCTTTTAATATTCATTACTTGCCTTTGCAGAATTGCGTACCATTCCAGCCTCTTCTGCGTGCTGGCCAGAGTCGCGCAGACGTTTTCTATTGCCGGTACACATTTCTTGAAGTGATTTGCATTTCTTTCTTCTGACATCCTATGTGCTTCACGCAATTGGATGATTGTGTCTTGTGTTTCCTCAAGCTGCCTCTTGAGCCTCTTTACGTTTCCCTCTCGACCCTGTGATGCTGATGCCTCAAGGGTCTTCACTGCTAACTGCTGTCTCAGTTTCCGGTTCTCCTGGTACAACTCAACAATAGCGAGCTATGCTTAATTTAGCTATTGCAATGGTTCACAAATATCTATGCCTTCAGTGTCTGTTCTTCTCCTTCTGTTGCAGGCTTCTCGACTTGGACCTTCGACAGGTTCCAACCGAATGGCACCTCGACTTGGACCTTCGACAGGTTCCAACCGAATGGCACGCATGAGTAATTCTTTGGCGGTCGAATTTGCGCACGGCTCGTTCAGGACTTGGGCTTCCCTGATCTCTTTGTTCTTCCTTGGCCTGCCCCTCTTCTAGGGCATCGATTGTTGGGGAGATGTGGCTGCCAATGTCTTTCCTTCTTCCACGGTCCTTCTTATTTCCACCTCCGCGTGGTGAGATGTTACTTTTTCTACCAGTAGAGGGTAATCCCCTTTGGGGTCCTTGGGGATGCCGGCTATGAGTAGGAACGAATCCGAGTTGTTTCCCAATCACCTCAACTCCTCAACTATCAACAATTTAATCAGTGAGACATGATCAACTATCAACAATTTAATCAGTGAGACATGATATGGTTTCTTCTTCAGCTGATTTGTATCATCTTGGACGCCGTCTGCCATTTCTCGGAGGCTTTGGTGCAAGAAAAAAGGCAGGTTTAATGGTCTCCTTCATGTGAAATGCATCAACAATCTGATGTGATGTGGGAGAATTCTCTCAAACCTTCCTTCGTAAGTGAAATATTTCCTAATTGCTCTTAGGAGCTTCCGAAAAGGCTCCTGCAAATATCTACTTGGAATGCCCTCTTCAACTTTCCCATTTAAACAATTTGGTTTAATGAACTCCTCGTAGCATAACTCATCCAAAGGAATTCCTTTAGACCACCTTTCACCGCGCGGAGGGATCTTTGTGGCGACTGACAAAGTTTCCTTTGTTACCTGGAAAGTGACTCCTACAATTACTGCTCGGAACTCGTTGAACCTGAGTGCAAACTGCTCTGCCAGTTTCACATTAAATCCTTTGATTTTCCTACAAAAGACCATGCATCCGACCTGTTCAAACGATGCTATGACGTCTGGATCTTCATTTACCAACGTCAAGTTTTGAGGTTCGGGCCCAACATTTCTGCTACTTCGCACACATTTCCTTATGTTCTGAGATGTTGTCATGGTGCAACGTGTATTTGTCCCTCGCGCGACAGATTTAGCATGGACCCAAAGCGGTAATATTGCTTGACTTGAGTTTGTGGCGCAGTCGAAGGAAATTGGCTTTCCAGCCACGAGAAGTTCAAGGCTCGTGGGAAGAATTACTTACAGAGCATAAACTTGGTTGGTGAACATAATGCATGCAGAGAAACCATAATTTATAACTAAGCGAGCGAGAGATGGAATCATGCCAGGGGACATTGAATCCATGGTGACTGGAGGTTTCGAAGAAAGCCAAAGATTTTTGCAGCACATCCGCACTATGGGTACACTTCGAGGCATGTAAAGTACAACTGATAAGAGCTGTAGAGTATACGTGATGTGAGCGCCGTGATTTTTCATTCTCACTGACTTCATAATGAGCTGATGATGGTCATTGCGTCCGTCAACGTGACTTCTATTCAACAACCTGCCTCAACTTTTGGCACGTAAAACCTTCTTTTCTGACAGGACTTGACTCTTTGGGAAAAGACCTTTACCACTTACACATGTTTTGGTTCTGACATCCCTTCCCGACTCCAAGGGCCAACTGACCACTTGTTGACTTCGACCCATTCGTCGTTCAATACTTGGCCTCACACGCTTTGACACATGAACCATGACTCGACTAAGAATGACTATAACTGAAAAAATGATGGCGCTAACAGTAACTTCATGTAATCTTAACTTATCTTGGATATGTGGTTTTAGACCACCTATGTAAGACTCGAGTAATTGATCATCAGATAGTTCAAATACTCAGGTGGCAAGAGCTTCCCATTGATGTGTAAATTCATCTATGCTTCCTTTTTGTTGTACCACTTACACATGTTTTGGTTCTGACATCCCTTCCCGACTCCAAGGGCTAATCGACCACTTGTTGACTTCGACCCATGCATTATTCGGTACCTCACCTCACATTCTTTGACACACAAACCATGACTCGACTACGACTGACTCTAACTGAAAAAATGACGACGCTAACATGAGGTAAGGCATAACATAGGTTATTTCATTCTGGCTTTGCACTCAGCTTCTCATTCCTCACCTGGTCCTTCTAGTCTTCCTCCCCTTTGGTGTTAAGCTATTTTTTTAGTCTGTGTCTCTCCAATGCCACGCAAACGGGGCAAGCCCAAGTGAGAGCCAACCTATTAAAGTTTCGCGGCTCGACACCATCGACCTGGCTGCTCCTCAGCCGTCTCTCCGCCCCCCATCCCCTTCATCAACCTTATTAGACCTCCCTAGTCTGATCATAATTGGATTGCTGAACAATTGTGCTTGGCCTCCTACCCTCAGAACCCCCTTTGTAATTTGGAACAACCGCCTCAAAGCGTCGACCTTGTGATAGAATTAGATGGCTGTTCGATTGAGGAAGAGATTCCTCCAGAATGGCTAGAGGAATCCACTATGCCAACTATACCAGATGTAAATGAGCCTCCAAATGCCCATCCCAAGATATAATTGGATGGATGTATGGTAGGGGAAGAGATTCCTCCAAAATGGATGGAGGAAATAACAATGTTGACTACTCCAACTGTTAGCGCGCCTCCAAACATCCATACTGGGACATAGTTGGGTGGCTGTGTGGTCGAGGAAGAGATTCCTACAGAATGGATGGAGGTGTTAGCGCGCCTCCAAACATCCATACTGGGACATAGTTGGGTGGCTGTGTGGTCGAGGAAGAGATTCCTACAGAATGGATGGAGGACGCAATAGTGCCGACTGCATTAGATGTTCATGGGCCTCCAAACGTTGCATCCCTAACACCAGAACCGCCTAGTCCCCTCAGATTCTCAGAAGATCTTCTGCAACTAATCTTCAAAATGTGAGGGGACATGGTCGATGAGCTCCATCACCAGGACACCTTCAGCCGTTTCCTAAACATCTTGTTCGACTCCTTGTTAAGCGAGCTAGCCAAGCGATGCTTCCCGACATGCTGTCAACCGTTCACTTTCGCCCGCAACAATGAAGGTCACTCGGGTTCATCTCCTGTCTAGTTTTCTTATTGTTATGTTATCGGGTTTAGAGAGGCCTCAATTACAATTAAACTTAGGCTTAATTTTGTTTTAAGACTAAGTACAAAAAACATGCTTGCATGTTTTGCAGGCCACCTATTCTGGTTTCCATTTATATAACATAACATGTAGTAAACTTTAACATGTGCAACACCATGAAGATTCTCTAAGGTAATATATATATTTTTATTTTAAAAAAATTATATGAATAGGTAATATAATTAACTAAATCATAATTTTTTTTTATGATTTGTTATTTTAATTACATTATGGCTTTCGAAAATAAAAAGAACATTTATTTTTTAATAAATTAATATTAAAAATAAAAAGTAATTTATTTTAATAAAGATTTTTATATAAAAATGTTTATATTGATTTTTACAACGTTTATATATATAAACGTCTACTTCACATTAACATGATATGAATATTGAGATTTACACATTAACATGATAAATATTGACTTTAGCATTA
>CBVK0100721575.1:0-11057 GCA_900067695.1 Picea abies
AATCCTTGGGGGATTCTTCAACTTCTGCACTCCTTGCAGAGTCTCCTCACTCACATGCTGGTGTTGTCCCTCCTGAGCTTCTTCGAACACTCAGACCCCTTGAGGGATTTTGTCTTTCTTTTCCTTCAGATGGAGAATGAAATGGATGCCTTCCTGGCTATCCTTCTGCTCAAGCGACTTCTTGCTAAGTCCTTCTGGGTGTTCAGCAACCCAGTGAAGATCCTTCTGTAGACTCTTCCTTACTTCCATAACTCAAAGAGTTCTCTTCACTTCTGTGCTTGCCTGCACACTGAATCGATGCCCTCCTGGCAGAGTATCTCTTCCACAGAATGTTCAACAGTTCTACCTCCTTTATTCTATGCCTCTGTGCACCTACTCAATGCCCACCTGGAAGAGCTCTCAGAATCCTCAGTGATTCTATTTTCTTTGAACTCCCAACAGAGTTCCTTCCTCTGTGCACCACTGTTCACATGCTCAATTCCCACCTGCCATAGCTCTACAAAATCCTCAGTGATTCTATCTGAACTCACAATAGAGTTCCTCCAACTGCGCCTTATACCTATGCTCAATGCCCACCTGGCAGAGCTCTACAAAATTCATAGTAGAATTATGTCTGCAACTGTGTCTCCTTTCACACATCCTTACCTTCTAGGTATTCAGCAACCTTGAGGTCTTCCTCCTTGAGTTGTTGACTTCAGTCTTGTGCTGCAGCACCTCTTTGTCTGACTCCGCAGAGTTCAGAAGTGCATCCTCTGTGCACCATTATTCAAAGTCCGCAGTACTCTGTCATGCCCTCCTGGCATGAACCCTCAAAGACCTTCGCCTGAAATCACACAAACTTCCTACAAATGAACTAACACAAACATTCACAGCATATGAAAGAACACACACAAACATCCATATAACGCAGAATATCATGCAGGAAAAACTGCTTCTGTTTATATTAGCAATGGCAAATGCATGTAATTACAATGGTGTTCTCGAGCTCTTTTGGCTCTTCTCTTCTCTACTCTACATGCATATCCTCACACAATTACCACACTTCCCTTCCAAAAAATGAGATCTAAAAATCTCTTTTACCTGAGGGCTCATCGAGCGCTTCCCTCCAGGTCGACCTACTCTATTCAATCACAATAAATGGTTGTCTAGTCCAGCATCTAGATCTAGATCTCAACCATACACACATTAAATACCTATCTTATCTACAGCCTGCGCAAAGGCATGGCTTCTATGGCTCACCAGCCTAGACATTAAATTACATTCAATTTCCAATTCAAATGAGGCTGCACCTCTCTTCAGTTTGAATGCACGCACTCAACATGGCTAGCTGGCTGGTTGGCTAACGTGGAGAGATGCTCCTGCATCAATCTTCCAACACACAACACTCAGATCACCCAAATTATCTCTGCATATACCAAGGTCAGTGTTCCTCCTGATAAGTGTCGAAAGTGTTAGGGCAAAGAATAATTCTGCTGCAATGGACTTGAATCTCGTCCTCACATGTCAAATCTCATCCAACTCAACTCAGATACTTTGATATCACTTGTTGGGAAGAAAAATCATAAACAAAGCATAAACAAGCAATAATCTGAGAACTACAATCACACAATTTAACATAGTGATTTACGTCGAAATCCAATACGGAAACCACAGATCAATGATAATCAATATTCTTATTATTCAAGGGAGAATTGCAATACCCAACACATGCATACATCCATCCTCTCCTCACATACAAACTGCACTCCATTGTATTTCTCTCCACACCTCTATGGGTATGTTTGTTATATAGTATCAGTTATAGGGTTAAAGAAACTCGTTACAACCTAATCCATCAGTTACACAACCTATTCACTAAAGTGTGCATGCATGCACAATCTAAATTTAGTTGATGTACATGCAACCACATGGGAAATTAGTTGGCACATTTTCAACACTTTATACAAACAAGATATGTTTTTTTAGAAATAACATATTGCATGGTCATAATTCTTGGTGGCCATGAGAATCCATCTCTCCTAAGTATGTATTCCTTACTATGCACATCACATGTCCTTTTTGTCTAGAGGAAAGAGAGTGAGTGTCCATGCACACATTTAACTAGTTGACTTTTCGTAGGTTAAATAAATTTGGTAGCCATTTATATTTACGAGCAACATGGATGAAAAAAAGATCTAATTGTGTATTTACTTAAGCAATCTAGATTTAGTGTCATTCATCCAGTATATTTACGAGGAAAATCCTTCAAGATAATCCATTTTGTTGTTTTTTTTATATCACCTTTCACATGTCTTCCTCTCTAAGTTGACTTATGGAGCTACAACACTCAGTATCTGTGATATTTAGGTTTTTTATTTTATTCATTATATAAAAACATAATCATAAAGAAAGGTTAATTCTATGAAAAAATCCACTTATATGTAAGGGGTTTTGTAGTATTTCACAATAAAATAACAAGTATATTCAATATCCAATTTATAGGTAAATTTGATAATTGATGGTTTATTTTTGAGCAAAATTGCTTTAAATTTGTTAGAAATAAATGAAGAAGTGTAATTGTTTGAGATTTTATAGTTGGTAGATAATTGATACAATGTGAGAATAATAATACTTAGATAGTTATGTGTCCAATTCAGATCCAAATTTTAAGATATCTATTGATCTCTAGAAATCCTACATATACTTATGTGTATTAGATAACAAACTCATTCTACATAGAGTTCCATTTGGTGTGTGTTTAATTTCTATTTATTTTCTATGTGCTTAATTTATATTTTGGTATCATCGTTTGGAATGAGAGGCTCTAAGGAAGAGGTTCCCTATGAGAAGATTGCAAAATAGTAGTGAGAGTGATAGAGGCTACCATGGAATGATAGATACATTTGTTAGTGTAAGGAGTTACATGTCATCTAGAGGGTTCACCACTATTCTAGGGCTCCAACAACAGTACATGATGAATTTATATGCATTGAGACATTTTATACATGTAATGTGTTGAATTGTGTGTTTATAACAACATTGTGAAAATTGTTGTGTTAATAAATTGACATTATAGATAAATTCATCTTATTTATTTTTCTATTTAGCCATGCCAAAAGAAATGGAAACATATATAAATGAGTAAAATAAATTAGATGGATTTAATTATATAAAAGGGAGGTTAAGATGCATACTTTATTGGAAGGATGCAATGCATGGGTAATTGTGGGTGAAATTGAAGCTAAACCAATTGCTCCTTTACCCTCCGTCTAAGGTTGGGAGAAAAGAGAAACCAAGACAAATTTTATCTTGAGAATGTATGAGAAATAAATTATCATTCCCCATATAAGATAATGAAAGACATCAAGTGAGACATTTGAGGCATCCAAATGTTTCTATAAAATAGTAAATACAAATAAAGTCATATTTATTTTTTAAGAGGAAGCTTCTTCCAATTAAAATGGAATAAATTGAAAGCATTACTAATTATCTATCTATATTTAAATATTGAAAAGATAAGTTAGGAAATATTGGTGAATAAGTATCAAGTAGTGATCTTCTTACTATAAGCATTAAACGCTATGTTTCGTGAATATGATGTATTTATTACCGGTATTGCAGAAAGAGAGAAATAACATACATTTGATGACTTGGAAGGCATCCTTATGCAAGAATAAGAAAGGAGGGATATTTTCAACAACAGATTCCAAAATTCAGATTAATCTTTGATGGATAAAGGTGGGAGGCCATACAAAGAAAATCCATGAGTAAAGAAAAAAGAAGACAAAGTTGACATGAAACTATGTCAAGATGGGATTACATCAAAGACAAATAGTAATATGGAGAATAATGGTGCATGTTTAACTATTCTTGTAAGTTTGGACACTATGTTTATGACTATATAAAAAATAAGTTTAATGAATCCAAATATAGAAGACAAGAAGACAAATTTGTTGATAGAGAAGGAGAGGTAAGTGAAGACATCAAAAATCTAATTTTTTTAATTTCAAAATCATAAACATATGATTGTAATGTATGGTTCATAGATTCAATAGAATCTATTCATATGACTTGTAATATATATTGGTTTAAAACCTATCATGAAGAAGCCAATGGTGATAAAATCTATCTAGGTGATGAGAGATTTCATTAAATAAAAAGGATATGGAATATATCTATGAATTTTCCAAATGATCATGTGAAACAAACAAATCATGTAATGAATGAAAAAATCTAATCTCGATTTTAGAAATCAAATATCAAGGTTTGAAAGTTGAATTTGTGAAGTCATGTTGTCAAGCGAAGGATATGGAAGATCATTAGAAATCCATAGTAGAAGGAATCAAAGTTGGAGATACAAACTTAGTGTTACTATTGAGATTCATCAATTTTTATTGTCTACAAATGTGTCTAAAAAATAACTATGACACTTAAGATATGGACATTTAAATATCAAAAATATAGTTTTACTTCAAAGAAAAGAGAGGGTGAAATATCTTCTAATTTTTAAGAATGAGCATGTTGAATGAGATGGTTGTGCACCAGTAAAACAACATAGGAATGAGTTTCCAATGAGGACAAAGAAATGGAAAATATATTTTCTTGAAATAGTGCATGAAAATATTTGTCATTTGATGCAAATTAAATCAATTGTGGGATCTTATTATTTCCTTATATTCATTGACGATAGAACGAGATTCACATGGGTCAATCTCTTGATAAATAAAAGTGATGTTTTTGAATACTTCACATTAATATGGGTACTACACATTTATTTTACAGGGAAATATCATCGTGGCTTTAAAGTGTTCTATAAGATACAGAGCATCATGTAAAACTGTAGCTTTTTATGGTAAATTGTTTTCTATATGATACATAGTATTCTGTAGAAATAGATTTTTTTTGTCTCGATGGTTGTATCTGTTGTAGAAATGGTTGGAGAAGGTTTTTGTGTTGCTGATATTAATAATTGGATTGTTGATGTTGGTATTGACCCTTGAATGTTTTCCATTAATTGTAAAAATGGCCCTATAGGTTGATCCTGTAAAATCCTATAGGATGATCCCATAGAAATATGTAGGATAACATTATAGGTCACTTTTAGTAGAAAAAAATGTAAAATGTAATTTGTTGCTTATTGAAAGTGGTGTTGATGGATGTGAAATAGGGAAAGAAAGGTTAATTGAATGGAAATGATGGAAAATGTTATGTATGGATGATCAAAGAAAACTAAAAATGATTAGTGTCCGTATTGATTTGTTGTTGACTATTTGTTGATTTCACTCTCATACAGAAGGATGCAACAAATGAAGTGTTGGGTACCTGCAAAACAAAACATTAGTAAAAAAAATTATACTCTTTGTTTTTCTCTTTTTTTCTTCTTCTTTTATTCCATAGATATGAGACTACCTCCACTAGAGGCTTTCACCTGTAGATTTGTACCCATAGATTTGTACTATATGTCTCAAAGAGGTTTTTTTCTAGGAACTTCATTTTATTTTTATTATCTCTCATTATTTGGATGGATTGAGAGAATATTTGTTTTCAATCACATCCATATTATGTGTCTTTACTATTGCTATGAATTATTCTGTTGTCAGTGGCTTGTTGTAAACTATTAGCATGGATCCATTTACTAACAAAGGAATTATTTCTTCATCAATAGTTATGATCTGGAATGAACCATTATCATAACATTTTTCAATGGTGTAAGTCCCTAACGATCCGGTCATCAGTTTCCCCTTAAATTCTTTGAATATGGAATCATATAAGAGGGATGAATCCCCTTCTTTTAACTTACTATGCTTAATTTTCTTGTTATGCCAATATTTTCTATGTTGTAGCATTCTAAATTCATCTAAGTCATTTAATTGGATCAATCTTTCTCTTTGTGTTGATTGTAAATCCATGTTAATTTAGTTGTTTTCCTTAATGTATGGTACTCAAATTAAACAATAAACATGGATTTATTACCATAGATTAACTCAAAGGGTGTGATCCTAATAATGTGATGTTGTATGCCCATGCTACTTATGTGAGTTTCTTTGACTAGTTTTTATTTTTCATGCTCATTGTTTTGGTGAGGATGTTCTCCAGTTCTCGCTTGGTGACTTCAACCTGCCCATTTTCTTGTGTATGATAGGTTTTAGACTTCCTATGATGTATTTTGTGTTGCTTCATGATTTCTTCAATAAGTCTGGATGTAAACTGAGGTCCTTGGTATGTGACTATTTATATTGGATAAACACACCTTGAGAATATGAATTCTTGGAGGAATGCAACTACATTTTGTTCTATGGCATCCTTCATAGATTTTACTTCATCCCATTTAGTGATATAATCAATGCATATTGATGCAGACCCCCTTCTCTCCTAAGGGCTATGCGACCTCCAAGTTAGGATCTTTGATTCTGGAGTTGAGCGACTCTCTGAAACCTTGGTGGTCTCATTTTGTATTAAACACAAGTCCTCTCAGCTCCCTGTGCAAGCTTCACGATACCCACGACCTTCACTTTTGCGTTATTTGAAATCTCAGAGTTCGCGTTAGCACATTTTCTCTCGGCCCCTCCTCAGATGTGAACTTGGGTGATGACCTCACACCTATACATGATTGCAGGTGCACTCAAGAGTGGTTTGTTGTCAAACCTCTTTTGGCTCCACAATTCAACCTGGGCCTCCATGTGTCTTTTCTCTAAAAATGTGGTCTTGATTGTGGCTCACCATTNNGTGTCTTTTCTCTAAAAATGTGGTCTTGATTGTGGCTCACCATTAATATCGGAAATATCGAGCACTTTCTATCCCCACAATGCGAGATGACCATCGATCTCATGATATTGATGGTTCTCACTGAACTGACAGTTCAGATCGACCCTTTCCCAATCCATGGACCACGTCTGCCCCTCCTAAATAAACATATGTGATCTATTCACAATTCTAGACTTCAGGGTTTTGAAATATCAAACCCTGCTTTCTTTTGTACTTCAATCAATGGTCCTGCTTCCACTTTGGGTGTTTAATGTTTCAACTTAGATCAATGGTCATTTGATCCTCTATCGATCAATGGTCGAGATCTCCTACAGTCTTCGGACTTTAGAGATTTCAAATCTCAAACTTCACCCTTTCTTGAATGAATTTCATCCGAAGGTTATAATCCATTGACGTGTGTCCTCCTCGGATCAATGGTTGCGATCCCTTCGAGTCTCCGAACTTCGAACTTCTCAACTCTCAACTTTTATCTCTCCTCAATGTATGTAGAATCATGTCGTGTGTCCACTTGATCTGACAATCAAGGATTTCTTCGGGTATTTACCCAGAGTCCATAGATTTTATCCATGTCTCCCCTAGACCTAACATCTATGAATTACTTCAGGTCTATACCTGGAGCTCACAAATCTACAGCATGTCTCCCTTTATCTGACGGTCAATAATTTATTCGAGTGTTTACCCAGAACTCATAGATCTATGCCACATCTCCCCTGATCTTCGATGACTTGAATTCACTTTGGGTGATCTGATGACTGAAATTTAATTCGGACGATATGATGCCTCAAATCTTATTTTGCTAATCAAACGATTGATATTTACTTTGGATTTCCATCTCTTCGGGCTTTGAAAATCTCAAGTCTCAAACTTGACTCCTCCTGAACTCACGGTATCTAATGGCTCAGATTCACCTTGGTGATCCAATGCTTGAAGTTTACTTCGGATGATTTGATGGCTCAGATCTACTTCGGTTGATTGAACAATTTAGGTTGACTTTAGATTCCTAGCTCTTCGGGCTTCAAAAATCTCAGTTCTCAAACCTTGGTGATTTATCTCTCCTGAGTGTATGAAGTGCTAAGGATTGTGCACCTTGCTTCGATCAAACAGTTGTTGATCTCTTTCACTATGATCCAATGACCACCGTTGCTCCTCCTCCTGAGCTTATGATCTCTTCTAACTTAGAATATTTTCTAAGTCTTCAAAGGCCTCTACCTTTGAACCTTCTGTGAGTCTGTCTCTAGAACCTTGACTATACTTATGAGAAGTGATATCCCTCCTGATCTTGGCCTTCATGAAGGTTTCAACTTCCTGCGCACTCCTTGCATTTCAGGGATTTTCGATAACTCAGATCCGAAGGATTTCTTGAAAATAAATTCTTCTCCGGTTGATTGAACAATTTAGGTTGACTTTAGATTCCTAGCTCTTCGGGCTTCAAAAATCTCAGTTCTCAAACCTTGGTGATTTATCTCTCCTGAGTGTATGAAGTGCTAAGGATTGTGCACCTTGCTTCGATCAAACAGTTGTTGATCTCTTTCACTATGATCCAATGACCACCGTTGCTCCTCCTCCTGAGCTTATGATCTCTTCTAACTTAGAATATTTTCTAAGTCTTCAAAGGCCTCTACCTTTGAACCTTCTGTGAGTCTGTCTCTAGAACCTTGACTATACTTATGAGAAGTGATATCCCTCCTGATCTTGGCCTTCATGAAGGTTTCAACTTCCTGCGCACTCCTTGCATTTCAGGGATTTTCGATAACTCAGATCCGAAGGATTTCTTGAAAATAAATTCTTCTCACCCTCCTGGCATTCNNNAGATCCGAAGGATTTCTTGAAAATAAATTCTTCTCACCCT
This sequence comes from Picea abies, assembly GCA_900067695.1. Classification (NCBI taxonomy): domain Eukaryota; kingdom Viridiplantae; phylum Streptophyta; class Pinopsida; order Pinales; family Pinaceae; genus Picea; species Picea abies. The sequence continues at coordinate 8,594 of CBVK0100721575.1, forward strand.
CCTGGCATTCTCCTTTTGCTCGATGCACACCTTACAACCGATTCTTATGCAAGATTTGAGTTCTTGCGGACAATTGTGCATGCCTTGCAACAGTCACTTTGCACTCCTTGAAAATAGGAAGTTTCATGTTATCTCTTCTGAGCTTCGAAACTGAAACATATCCTGTCAACTCACTCCTTGCGTTTTCTGTGCACACTTTGCACTGATTCGACATAAGAGAAGCAAAAACTTATAATAACATTCACAATTCCATCTACTCGTAACGAAATTCATTCAATCATGAAAACACAATAACAGGGAATTACAAAAAATGTCCACACCATGCATTAGGTCAATTTTCCTCTGTTATCTTCATTCAAAAGTAAAAATGGCTACAATTATAATAAAAACAACAACTAAAACTCATAAATATCCTACTAACTTGAAACAGCCTCATTTGGGCATACACAACCTCTATTTTTCCCTGAGGGTCCTTAGTGTTCCCCTCGACTACTTGTCTACTCCAAAACCTAACCTAATGACTATCTTAGTTCAGTCACATTCTAGAGCAGGAGTGGGAACTCCCACTTCGCTCGCGATTTTTCAATCATGCTTCAAAATATTTTCCTACGCTGAGTTCAATCATGCTTCAAAATATTCACCATAACTTCCAGTGTTGAGATTCCAAAAATATTCCCAGGCGCTGAGTGGTCCTGCTTCGCGTGCTCGCTAACGATGCTCCTACATCATACTCTCCTTGACAAAAAATCATGGACTCCTGAGCTTCTGCACTAACTTTCCATGTTTCTGGATATTATATTCATTTTCCCAACTGGCATCTTCTATTGGGTGTCCCTTCCACTTGACCAGATATTCAAAATAGTTCTTCCTCCTAGTCGCTTTTCCAATCCTTTGATCAATGATGTTCTCCATCTGTGGTTTTTCTACTATAAGCATTTGTTTCTCCCACTGAAACTTCTCTTGATATTTTGATCCCTCTTTGTCATCTTTCCTGTAAGGATATAGGTCTCAAATGTTGAATGTGGGCGATATTCCCACATCATCTGGAAGCTCAATCTCATAGGCGTTTGCATCAAACTTCCTCAAGATCTTACATGGTCCTATCTTATTCATAATTAACTTGTTATATGTTCCCCTAGGGAACCTTTCTTAAATGAGATGTGCCAGAACCTAATCTCCTACTTCAAATTGAAGTTCCCTGCGATGTTGATCAACTCTGTGCTTGTACTCTTGGTTATAACTCTGCAACTATCCTCTGATATGGCTATGGAGCTTCTTCATTTCTGCAGCAAAATCTTCTTCTCTAGTGCTCCTGATCTCACTCTGTTAAGGTTCTAACCCACACATAGGTAGATTAATGTATTCGGATGTAATAAAGGTAAATATTAAAATGTCCTTTCAATAAAATAGAATAAGGAGGATGTAAGAATACCTAATAGAAGCTTCCACTTCTAGAAGGATCTTCCTCTAGACGCTTCTCTTAATAGACATATTTAGTATAAATAAGGGTCGAGGGTATGAGAACCCTATCTTGGAGATTATTGTAACAGAGAGTTGCTTGATTGGAGGTTGTCCCCTCGAAGAGGCCTATGAACATTGCTTTCTGAATCAAAGTGTTATTTCTATTGCTATTGTTATATCTTTTTGTGTATTGTGAAGATTATGCTGGATATTTTACTGTTATTCTGCCATTTCTAGCATTTTATTTCTATTCTGCATATTTTATATATCTGGTATCTTGCAAGTGGTATCAGAGCACTTTCGTTGGCAGAAATTGTGGGTATTTTTTTTTTAGGGTAGAGACGTATTCCGATATCTTTAAGCCACAAATATCTGTCGTTACGTGCATAAACCCGTGGTTGAGGGATTCATACATGCAGGAAATACAAGTGGTTCTTAAGCGCACATCTGTTGGCCACCCTTGTAACCCTTGTTGGTACCCCTTCGAGTGGTAGCGCATCAGACAACACCTGCGTACGGATCGGCCTATATTTCCTGACGCCCTCTTTAGATAAACCTATCGTTCACCGGACTGCTATAGTGTCACCGAGAACAACACTAGGGAAGATACTCTCTAGTACCTGGGTAGTCGAGTAGTACGGCTAAGGGTACAGTATATCCTCCTTAGTTATTTCCCTGAGATATTGGGCCGAGTACTACTGTTGGACCCCGCACGTATATCAGAGAGCTATAGCACAGGGAAAACCCTTGTCTGTAGAACCCTTGAATACCTAACCCTCGGGGAACATAAACATAAACATAAACAAATCAAACCGACAAGATCTATTGTCGCGCATATGTGTTTGGGTTGCTAAGTCAATACACATTTCTCTCTGGTTCAGAATTTGGGGATTTCAGCACTGCAACATTCTTCAGACCAAAGTATAACCCCGCAGCTGTAAAATAAATAAATAAATAAATAAAAGTCTGGAATTTTTTTCACCATTATTTGAGACCTATTCCA
>CBVK0100721612.1:0-10981 GCA_900067695.1 Picea abies
GCATTATTAATATTGACCTTTATTACATCTGAATATATTGTTCTACCTATATGTGGGTTAGGACCCTAACAATGTTATTGTAGAGATGGTGGCAGTGATATTTTTAGACAATATATTTGCCCAATTAAATAAAACAACTACATCTACGCAGAAATAGATCAAGGGCATAAATGATAGGGAGAATTGAGTTGTGTCTAGATCCCCGTATAGCCTGCACAGCATGGCCACCAAATACTTATAGGGCCTTCTCAAGTTAGTCGTGGGGTACCAAATATTAGGCCTATATTTAAATTGCTTGTCCACCCTATACCATTTGAGAAACAAGTATTTCGGCGTATATTCAAATTCACTGAGGAGCTTTCTATCGAGTCTTTTATTGCCTTCTTCAATGTGATAGCATTTAGCTATAAATCATGGTCGAAATGAAGCAATAGGCTCCTTTCGTGCATTGCAGACATATCGATTATTTATATCGATATTATTCAAAATCCATGAAATGACATCTATGCAAGGGAAGACCATTGGGTGTGTTGCCACCCTAAAGATTCCTTATTTTTTGATATTCTTGAATGCCTAGAGTTCATCTGGCTCTTTTGCTTCTGTAGACAAATTTGACTTCTTAAACATGTAATACACTTCCCCTCATTTAAGAGTTTCTCCATATTTTTCTAGAAGTCCAGTTGTATCGTCATATATAGCCCCAACTATTTCAACCTCTTATGCTTATTGTGAGCTACCAGAGGGCTCAGCTCCAGATATGTTTCCCATCATATTCTTCCTCGGGGACATGTCTGTAGCTGCCAAAAAGATAATTTTAAGACATAATAACAAGATTTGACGTACTATTTTAAGTGCAGCTAAAAGATTGAAATTAGACCATGCTTAAGCACCTTGGAAAATATTTGGAGGCAAAAGGCTAGATGTTAGGCATGAAAATCGAAATTGGAGGCCAAGGAACTAACTTCTCTGATACATATCGGAGAATTTATTATTAATTTCTCCGATAAAGTGGAAGAAGTTTGAAATAGTGGCAATCAGAAGAGTTAAGGAAAACTCCTCCAACTGCATCAACTCAGAGTAGTTTTACACAGCCAAATAGTCGTTTTGGCATTAAATGTGGTAGGTGCGATCGGAGAGCCAGAGATGAAGCTCTCCATTAATATAGAAATCAATCAGAGGAACTCCTTTAATGTGTTTGGAGGAGTTATATTTAACTCCTTTGAACACATCGGAGGAGCTTCCTCTAACTTGTGCGATATCAATGCCTATCGGGGCAGAAGAAAGTAACTTATATGAATTGTTCAGAGAAGTTAGAAGAAACTGCTCCAAATTGTTTAGATAAGTTAAAAGAAACTCCTCCAAAATGTTCAGAGAATTTAGAAGAAACTCCCTCGAACTGTTCGAAGAATTTAGAAGAAAATCCTCCAAATTGTTCGAAGAAGTTAGAAGAAACTCCTTTGAACTGTTCAGAGAAGTTAGAAGAAAATTTTCGGATTTTGAATTTGGATTTCAACACCAAGTCTTGATGATTTTTTTAGGTAAAAACATGAGTTTTATAAGTATCTTGAGGTGGAGAGGGAGGCTTATGAGAATTTATATTAGGCTCAAAAGATAAGGGGATCCATTTTCCAGGGAGTTAAGAAAGAACAAACAAAGAAATGGAGGGTTGCAGTTCCTGTCACAACAAATGGCAACACACTGGGGATCTTTGCAAGATGATGTCTACACACAATTTAGGAGGGGTGATCTATTATACAAAATCATAAGAGAGAAAATATAGGTCCCATAACTTGCATATTGAAAAGACTGAGGTGATTAAAAGAGGAGTGAGACCTTTTTTCCAATTAACAGATTGCTTTCAAATTGAAATTTTATTCACATGGTAAATGGATAGAAAGGAATACATGGGTAGCATAATAGAAGCGAAACATAAAGAATGATCAAAATACATGTTATAGTGCATTTCTCTGGTGTCACTTCACTACCAGCGAGCGTCCATAGCCCCGACAGAGTCACAAGCCTTTTTCCACTGCCAACGAGCGTCCATAGCCTTGGCAAAAATACTTGCATGTCCCATGTTATCTGGAAATCCTTTCCCCAAGACTTTACCTTTTATAATATTTTATTTTCTTTTGTTTAGAGATACAGGTGGATGGGTGGATTCCAGTGAACCTTTAAAGGCACTAGGGATGGCACATGTGATGGTGAGATTTGCTAATTTGATTATGGATGAGCAAACTTCTTGAGTCGTGATTCCTAGCATACTACGAAAATTTCATCTAGATCATTTTCATTTAGCTCATATAACATAGAAATATGTTGTTCAGTGCAGTCTATTGACTCTATGTTTTCCTAGTGTCTCTTCGTATTGATAAACTATGTTCCTCCACCATATCTTGACTTGTGATAGTGCATAAAGGGATTACATGTCTAGGGAGATATGTAGATTTGACATCGTATTACATAGATGTTTAGGCTATATGTACCAAATGTGCTACATTTGGACATGTGACTTGGGCTAATTTGTGAGAAATTCAAAATCACAAAGGTAGTCATCAAGAAAGATAAAGGAAAAATGAAAATAATAAAAAATATTAAGAAAAACAACTTGACTAAAGAAACAAAATAAAATGAAAATCAGAATCGGGATTCATTTATGCACAAGTGATCAACAGCCTCAATAACTAATCGATGTAGAGTTTGAGGATTTGTTTGTTAACATGGAGAGATTCAATTTCCCCCTGAAGGTTCTGCAATCAAAAAGTGCCTTGACCAATTTTTTCTTTAATGAGGTAGGCACCAAGCCAAAGTTGTTGGAACTTTGAATGTTTCCCTTTATCTTCATGTGACTTGTCCCATTTTAGAACTGAGTCCCCAAATTGGAACTCTTTCTCTCCTGCAGACTTCTTATCAAAGCAACGTTTTATTGTTTTTTGGTGAGCTTCAAACTTGCTTTTAGTTTTGTCACGTATTTCCTCGAGGTTCGGTAAGGTATCGATACGAATTTTGATGACAAGGCATTCTCTTCCCCGAGACTGTTGTGTGAGTTGGAGGGAAGGTAGGTAGATGTTTGAGGGTAGATGACTTCTTTCCCATACACCATAAAATAAGGTCATGTTCCGATGGAAGCTTTGGGAGTGACACAATCCGCCTAGCGATAATTTTGCAATGCATTATGACAATTTCTTTGCTGATCAACCACGATTCATTTAAGGATATGGATGATGTTCTTCTTTGTATATTATGCTAAGCCACTTCCCTTGGGATAGTAATTGGTTGAGTACTTTAAAATGATCTATTTTTCTAATGCATACTCATATATTTTCAAATATGAGAAATAAGTAGCATTATCAAACACTACAGGGTTAGGAATTCCAAACCTCATTGTGATGTGTTTCTCGAGAAAATTTATTACTACCTCCTCATTAACTTTGACTAAAGGTATTGCTTCAATCCAACATGTGAAATAATCAGTAGTGGTCAGAATATACATGTGTTTCTTGGATGAATGAGGATTTATCTCACCAATGATATCTAGTCCACATTGCTCGAAGGGTTCTTCTACTGCTACAGTTTGGAGAGGAAAAGTAGCTTTACGTTCCCTTCCAGCAACCTTCTGACATGCTTCGCAGCTCCTTGAGTATGCATGAGAATCCTTGAAGAGTATGGGCTAATAGTATCCTTCTATCAGTGGTTTGTGGGCTGTTGTGTCTCTTGAAAAATGACCATCAGCTGGTCCATCATGCATATCTTTCAGAACATTATCAACATCTTGTCTTTCGAGACATTTGAGTAACACTCCATTGCAATTTTTTCTTAACAAGATACAATGTAACAACTGATACTATAAATATTTCAGCTGTAGTGCTATTTTATGCTTAGCATTGAAGTGGTCCAGAGTAGTGTCATGTTGCAGATAATATTTAAGATCATTGAATATGATCCTTCAATGGCTAGAACATATGGAACCTATTGAGTATACCTTGTAGGTTCATCTTGCCAACCATCCTCTTATTGTTCTTCAATGTCAGCTCCTTGTGTCATTAATTTACATAATCCTTGACCTTTCACAATATTAGTTGGTTTGAATTTGAGGTCGCACTCTTGTAGAATTGTCATTGAAATCCCTTGTCTTTCACCCAGTTCTTTCTGAACGAATAGAGACGTAACTTCTAGGTGTGGGACGATGAATTTAGTATGATTTTTAAGGATATAAGGTATGAACTACTTGATGGATTTATGGATAGAAAAATCTTGCTTGTCCACCAGAGGATAATTTAGTTCAGCACCTTGTAGCTCAATGTTCATAAATGCAATGGGGTATTTTTCCCCATGTTCATCCTTTTGCATGAGCACTACAACTAATGAGTGATCGGACACGAATGTGTATAGCAAGAAATATTTGGAGAAATCGGGACTTCGATGAGATGGTGCCTTGGTTATAACATTTTTTAATTTTTTCAAATGCTTCCTTCTCCAATGGTATCCACTTGGAATACACGTTTTTTTTAATCATCCTTTGTAATGGTTTCACAATTTCAACAAAATATGGAACAAATCTTCTTACAAAATTGATTCTGTCGAAGAATGATTGCATGGATCTCTTGTTGGGAGGTGGAGCAATTTTTAGAATTGCATTGGTTCTATTTGGATCCACCAAAATATCTTCTTTATAAATAAAATTTCTTAATAAAATACCTTTTGAAACAATGAATATAGTTTTCTTGGGATTAAGATAATCCCATACTTTCGACACCGTTCAAAAATTCGTTCAATATGTTTTGGGTGGTATTCTCTCTTTTTAGAATAAATAGTGACATCATCAAGGTAAATGGCCACACTCTGACTGATAAATCCCTTGAAATAAATGTGCATCACCCTCTAATTGGTAGCTCCTGCATTCTTAATACCAAAGGGCATCCATATATAAGCATAAGTCCCCCATTTAGTTCAAAAAGTGGTCTTTAATCGGTCTGGTTCAGCCAAGAGAACCTAATTGTATCCCAAGAATCCATCTAGTAGAGAGAATCATTGAGATTCAGAGATGAGTTGTAGGATTTGTTCCATTGGGGAGAATGGATAGTTATCTTTGTCGAAAGCATGATTAATATTCCAAAAATCTATACAAGTTCTTATTTCTCCCAACTTTTTTCTCATGAGAACCACATTAGAGACCTAAGCCAAATTTCTCACTTTGAAAATGATTTGGGCATGTAATAACTTCTTGAGTTCCTTCTGAATCAAAGGTTCGAGAGTTGCATGTATATTTCCTAGCTTATGTTGGAATAGTTTGATCCCTTCTTTGATGGGGATCACATGTTCTATAATTCACATATCATTTGTCTTCAAGTCATCATACACCCATGCAAAAACATCTCAATACTTCTTGAATAATTGTGTGAATGTGTATTCCTATGAATATGAACATCAAGTTCCTAAGTTAACATATTTAGGTTGTTCAGTTGTTCCCAAATTGACCAAGAAATGCATCATATGGATTTTTTGGTCTTCAAATTGGTTGGCCTCCAGAACTTGGATTATAAATCAAATACATTTTCAAGAGTCAAAATTTTCTTCAAAACACAATTTTTCTTCACCTTATTAGTTTCTTCTCAATAATTTTGCAACTCTTGTTGATGTACCTCATCATTAATCACTGGATCTCGAAACGTATCTGAATTGGTAAGAAATGTTGGAGTTACTTCACACACACCTAGGATTTAGTTTTCCTAAGGTTTTTACTACGTTTATTAGTCATTATTAAGTCTCCTATATTTTAGGAAGAATATTCCTCTAGCGAGAATATTCTCTTCATTTTTCACTTTAGTTTGATCAGTTAAGTGGAGTCTAGATGCTACATTGGGATTATCACCATGCAACATTGGGATCATCACCAACTAATGCACATTGTTCTTGGGATCATCACTAGACTAGCGCATCACCCATGATTCCCTGATCTCCTCCTCACTTCACTTAGTTTTAGTTAGTTAATTGAAGACTGATATACTAGTTAACTCAGACTAGGTGGCAATTCACTCCTGTAACTGCCCGAGAGACTAGACTAGGTGGCAGTTTACTCCCGTTCAACAAAATATGGAACAAATCTTCTTACAAAATTGATTCTGTCGAAGAACGATTGCATGGACCTCTTGCTGTGCGGTGGAGAAATTTTTAAAATGGCTTTGGTTATTTATGGATCCACTGAAATCCCATATTTATAAATAATGTGTCCTAATAAAATACCTTCTGAAACAACAAACACAATTTTCTTGGGATTTAGAGAAATCTCATATTTTATGCACCGTTCAAAAATCCGTCTGAGATATTTTAGGTGGTCTTTTTTTTTTTTGAATAAACGATGACATCATCAAGGTAAACCACCATGCTTTGATCGATTAATCCTTTGAAAGTAATGTCCATTTCCCTCTGAAAAGTAACTCTTGCATTCATTAGACTAGAGGGCATCTGTCTGTAAGCATAAGTTCCCCATTTTGTTCGAAAAGTAGTTTTTAATCAGTCTAGTTATGCCACGAGAACCTGATTATAATCTAAAAACCCATCCAATAGAGAGAATAGTTTGGATCCAGAGACGAGTTGTAGTATTTGTTCCATACGGGGAACTGGGTAATTTTCTTTGTCGGAAGCGCGATTGAGATTCCTAAAATCTATACAAATTCTTATTTTTCCTGACTTCTTTCTTACATGCACCATATTAGAGAACCAATTCAAATGTCGCACTTTGAAAATGATTTGGGAATCCAATAACTTCTTGATTTCTTTCTGTATCATAGGTTCAAGAGTTGGATGTATCTTTCTAAGATTTTGCTGGAACGACTTGATCCCTTATTTGATGGGGATCACATGTTGTATAATCCATGTATCATACGTCTTCAAATCATCATACGTCCAAGAAAAAACATCTTGATACGTATCATACGTCTTCAAATCATCATACGTCCAAGAAAAAACATCTTGATACTTCTTGAACAATTTCGTGAATGTGTACTTTCTTGAATCTGGATAATAGGTGTCCGGGTTAACATATTTAGGCTACTCAAATGTTCCCAAATTGACAAAGAAATGCATCATAGTGGAGTTGTTGGTATTTGGATTAGTTGGCCTCCTGAACTTGAATTGTAAATCGAATAACTTTTCAAGAGTCGAAACAATTTTCAGAACACAATTTTTCTTCATCTTTTTAGTTTATTCTCGATAAGTTTGCAACTCTTGTTGATGTACCTCATCGTCGATCACTGAATCTTGGAATGTGTCTAAACTAGTAAGAAAGTTGATAATATGAGATTCATTGTCGAACACTCTCCAACTCGTGACATTGTCTGGTATGGAGGACCTAAACATCATTTCAACCGAAAAGCCATCATCAGGGGGCATAAATATAGATGTTGCATTGGCTAGTATATCGGCATAAATATTTTGATCACGAGGTATAGAAGAAATATTAAATGCATCAAACAAATAATATTTTGATCACGAGGTATAGAAGAAATATTAAATGCATCAAACAAATAAAGTAGATTCCATACCTCTTGATGGTAATCCTTTAGATGTGGAGAGAAGAAATGAATGGTATTTCTTACCTGTTGAACAATGATTTATGAATCACCAAACACCTTAATATATTTTACCTGAAGATCAATTTCTTTTTTAAGGCCCTAAATTAAGGCTTTGTATTCAATGATGTTGTTGGTGCATTCAAACTCTAAGTGAAATGGTATTAGCATTTTCCCTTTACTAGGATTGATTAGAGCACATCCTATTACAACTCCATCATGTGTTTTAGAGCCATCGAAGAACATGGTACACATGTCAAGAATATTAGTCTTGTTAGTCAAACTAAATCCTAAGTTAGTTAGTACTGGACATGACCTATTATGGATTGGTGGACGGAGGCCTAATTGTATCTGTGATAGTATCTCATAATTTTGTGCTTCGTAACAACCGTAATCAATTTTGAAAAAATAATTCCCCAAAACGAAATGGGAAAAGCTTATGGGTTCATTTTTACATTCCAATTCTGTCACTGTGTGCTTCATGTGCACCTCACTATTTACATATATTTGATTTGATTTTCCTTTATGAGGAAGCCATAGATGAGACTAATCAGTAAATGATTAACCTTGAATTTTGGTTGACCAGTCTCTACTTAATAGAAAAATATAACTCTCTAGTATGTCCACAACAACTATATCTATGATCTGATGAACCCTGGGGTCAGATGATAGCCTGATTAAAACATCTATGAGTTCACCTTTTACTTTAAAATTTGTCCTATATAATTGGATGATCATTTTTTTCGTCATTTGTGGAACAACATTCATTTTTTGGAAAACAGAAAAAGGCATGATATTGGAAGAGGCACCTGAATCTGCTAAACAATTGTTTATATTGAAATTAAAATTTCATAGGTGAGAAGAAAAGGTGATACCTGAGAATTTCAAAAGGCACCTATGCTTGTTGCATTTATAGTTGTTGTTATCTCCACTTTGTGTATCTCTTGTGCATCACTTTTAAGGATTAATCTTTCAGTAGCCTCAACAATTTATGTTTGAGTATCATGAGGTTTGAAAGCATCGTGTAGGAGCTCATGTCATTGTGCTAAAGAACAAATATCAAACATGGAAATATTAGCTTTCGTTTTCTTCATGTCTTCAATTAGATTATAATCAATATTGTTGATAGCATGGCCAGATTTCTTCACAACATTTTTTTCATTATTTTATTTCAAGTCAATCTTAGTGTCATTCCTTGTTGAGCCGAATGTGCTTGGTTTATCTTTGTTTGATACAATGGTTTTTCCAATTTTATTATTAGTTTTTTCTGGGGTTGCATCACTTTGTTTTGGGAGGATAGGGGTAGGTTTTATTTTCCTAAGAGGGATGTTATCTTCTTTGGAAGAAGGAGTATTAGATACTCAACCTTGTTTGCATAAGTTATAACCTTTTGGAGCACCAACTTTAACAACCTGCGTATCACTGGAAAGGATTTCCTCAATTTGTTCATTGTTTGATTATTAACACTAGTCCCAAAACGACATATTTGATTCTGGGGGAGCTTCATCAATAACACCAGAAGGATCTTGAGCATGGATTTCATCATCCAAACTCTGTTGATCTAGCAACTGGTTTATCACCAAGCTCATAGAGTTGACCCACTGAGGGCATGTTCATTCTGGGTGATTTTGTTGATGATAAGAACAAAAATTATCATTATTGAAGCTATCTAAGTTGAAATCCATATGTGGTGGTTCAAGTGGTTATGGTGGGTTGTCTAGTTTCTTAAAGAATGGATGGAAGGTTTGTGGCTTCAATGATCCTTTGCTGACATTATTTTTAAGGTCTGCAACTTCATTGGATAACATATTAACCATTTTGACCACATTATCGATATTCTTTAACTCCCTGTCAGGTGGTTTAGTTAATAATAATGGTTTCTTTCCAGCCAATTTAGTATCCTTGTAACGTAGATGTTGCTCATATGCAGATAACTCTCTTTCCATAGTCTCAACTTCATCAAAGTTTAATGCCAATGTGTTTCTGTTAGACCATTTTACAAACATCCCTATGGAGGGGGTTAATGCAGTTGTGTAATATTCAATAGTTAATGATTGAGCGAGAGCTACATCATGAAAAAACTTGATCAAAACATTAAGGAATCTTTGGTTAAATTACTTTAATCTTTCCCTTGTGTCCATTCTGATGGCTCTTCGTTCATTATGTAGAGAGACAGTTGTTTTTCTTTCTCCAAATTTTCTCATAAAGAGCCTTTCAAAATTGTCCTAGTCCGTAATAGACCTGATATGTAAGCTGAAATACCAAGTAGAGGCTTTTCTGAAAAAATGGTAGGGAAATAGCATGCACACTACTTCATCATGTTTGGCACCTAGAAGATGTATGGCTAAAAATAAATTATTAACATGATCTTATGGAGATTTGGGTTTATTGGGGTCAAATTTTGAGAGGAGCTTATCAAACTTCCTTGGAATTTCATGAAGTTGTCCAGCCAGATTTAGAGCTCCTTGGGACCTCCATAAAGGTATAACATATTTGTGGTTCTTGTTTTCTCCCATTACTTGTTCTATGGTGATTTTTGGTTGTTCACCTTCGAATTATTCTTCAGGTTCGATAAAGAAATGTGAATCCCTACTCAAAGGTACTAGGACCTCTTGTAACGCGGTTTCGATAAGTTCATCTACAGAGTCAACATAAAAATTGGGATATGTGTTAAGATGTTCTACACGGGTTTCTTTTCTCCTAAGGAGTTTAGAGGTTGTAGGTAATTTTCCAAGCAATTTTTCATAAGCGCGTGTAATTGTACGGGTTTTGTGAAGCTCTTATCGTGGTATGAAAAACCAAGTCTCAGTATGTATTTTAGGACTCCCAGAGGCACTTATAAAATTAGGCTTTGAGTCTTCGTAGGTTGAGGGTTCGGATTACTCATTGAAAGTTGATTTTGGTTATTGTTTAATTCATGTATATAAGACATAAAGTATGGCCATCCTTCTAGCACTAATTTTGTTGACGGGTTCAACTTCGCCCGACAACAGTAAGGGGTATTCTCCAATATACAGTCCCAACTAGAATATACATTGTTTCAATTTGGTGTCCCATATGGAATTTGGCCTGGCTGGCATTTGTTGATGTCTTTTGGTTTTCTTACCAGCTACGGTCCGGTGTGCCAATGGGGGCGGATGGATGTTGAAAATTCAATGCAAAGATGTAGAAGAAGATTGTGTATGAAAAGATGACTAATCTATGCTAACCTATCCTAGCTAGGAGCACACTAGAGTAACTGGTGAGTTATTAATCCAACCAAAATCTTACACAACTTTTATACAATTAGTTGTAACAAAAGAGTAAGATTTGAGATGAGTGCATACAAATGTATATAATCAGATTATTCTAGATCACAAAAAAGTATACAATAACAACCCACAAATCTCAAGGCATTGAAATATTCAAAG
>CBVK0100721662.1:0-14278 GCA_900067695.1 Picea abies
GTGGAGAGAATAAAATATTATATAGAGAATTTCAATTGGCTGATATAATTAGTGGTCATGAAGATCCAACCAATCAACCAATTTAGGTAGTTGATCAGGATTTGGGTCATGTATTCTACAATGAATGATGATGCGAGTAATTTCATAACTAGTGTAAGAAAACATATGACCAATAAAAAATAATGATGATGCTCTAGGTTTGGAAGATTGTGATAATAAGATCACTGATAAACATGATAAAAATATAGAAAATTCAGTGTGGAAAATATTTTTTGATGTTTCATATTCCACAGAGGGGTCTGGTGTTGGGATAATGATTATTTATCCTTCCAAGTATGTTGTCTCTTTATCATTTAAGATGTAATTTGAAACTACGAATAATATCACAGAGTACAAGGCTTTGCTGTTAGGATTAAGGGTTGCCAAAGATATGGGACTTGAAAATTTTTCAGTTTTTGGTGATTCAGAGTTGGTTATTCACCAAGTCAAAAATGTTTATCATACCAAAAAATCAAGATTGAAGCAGTATAGAAATGAAGTATGGGATTTGGTGGAGAAATAATTTTTGGATTCCAATATTACATTTATTTCTAGGAGTTCTAATCAACAGGCAGACTCGTTGGCATTAGAAACTAGAAATTTCAAGACTCTTGTGCATCGCAAGATAAGGTATAAAGTAAAAATAAGAAATATAACTTCAATCCTAGATAATGTTAAGTACCAACAAGTTTTTAATGATGAATTTGAATTGAAGATTTTTTAGAATCCTTAGAAGATTTTTCTGTTGCACTCATTGATCAAGATGAATATGTAGAGGAAAATCAACATGATAATTGTTTTTTGAATACAATTGGAAATCATGATATTATTGAGCTAAAAAGTAATCACATCCCAAAAGGATTAGTCCAATTAGAAGGATTGTTTAAAAATAATGATGTGTACAAAAACCTTCTATTCAGTATTTATAAGAAAAGGTTATCAACTGCAACATAGGGACTGAAACAGATTCTAAATCGGTGAAGTTGTCAAAATCATTGGTTGATGAACAAAGGTAGAAATATGTTGACTTGATGAAACAATTTTCAGATGTCTTTGTCTGGACATATGAAGACTTGAAAACCTATGATACTAATGTGATACAACACATGATTCCTCTTAATAAGAATAAAAATCCTTTTAATCATAAATTGAGACATGTGAATCCTTTATTGCTGCATGTGATAAAGAAGGAATTGAATAAGTTATTATATGAAAAAAACATTGTGCCATTAAGATATTATGAGTGGATTTCAAATTTGGTACATGTGAGGAACAATATTGGGGATATTAGACTTTGTGTTGACTTTAGAAACCTAAACATCTGTTCTTTAAAAGATAATTATCCATTACCGAAAATGGAACATATTTTTCAAAGGGTGGTGGGGGCCCAGAGGATATCAATGATTGATGGTTTCTTTGGATACAACTAGATATTGGTATATGAAGATGATAGGGAGAAAACAAATTTCACTACACCCTGGGTTAAATTCATGTATGATAATACTCCCTTTGGTTTGATGAATGAAGCGGAAACTTTTTAGAGGGCCATGGACATTGAATTCACATGAGAGACAATTTTTTTTCATTGTTATCTATTTAGGTGATATTACTATCTTCTACAAGTTTGATGAAGAACACCTACAACATCTCAGGTAAACATTCAATAAGTGAAGGAAATATGGGCTGTCATTGAATCCTAAGAAGTCTTACTTTTCCATAACATATGGTAACCTCCTTGGTCACATTGTGTCTCCAAGGGGTATAATGATTGATCCAACCAGCGTTGAATCTATTCAAAATATTAGTATACCAAGGAACAAGAAATAAATTCAGTCTTTCCTTGGTAAGATCAATTTTTTAAGAAGGATGATTCCAAATTTTGCAGAGCTTGTAAAATTAATAACTTCTATGCTTAGAAAATACTGTGAGGTAAAATGGAATTTGGAGGCTAGAAAATATTTCAAAACTATGAAACAGGCCCTTACTGAAGCATCGATGTTAATCAACCCTGATTATTCTAAAAATTTTCTAACATTTTCTTTCACCTTGAAAGACACTATTGCTGCGATACTGTTGCAGAGAAATGATGAGGGATTTGAGCAACTCATTGCATTTTTCAGTAGGGCATTAAGAGATGTAGAGTTGAAGTATAATATCATTGAAAAGCATGCATATGCTTTGGTTAAATATTTAAATCTTTCATAATTTCTATTCTGCATTCTAAAGTGGTTGCTTATGTGCCTAGCAGTAATGTGAAGGAGATTTTAACACAACCAGAAAGTGATGGAAAAAGAGGCAGATTGATTGCAAAGATTTTGGAATATGATTTAGAGATAAAACCAACAAAACTAGGGAAAGGACAAGGTTTGGAAAAATTGTTGGTAGAGTCAAATTATAAAGCCTTTGGGATAAATTTTATTTTCAATCATTCACCTGATGGTGTTCCTTAGAATGATGGAAATAATTTACAGGTACACTCAAAGTTTTCTGATTCATTATGGTATAAGGACATTGTATATTGTTTGCAGAATTTGCAATCTCCTCCCAATTTTGACAAAGTGAAAGCAAGATTTTTGAAATTGAAAGCTGCAAAATACTACATTATGAATCAATCTCTATTTTGGAAATATCCTGGAGGAATTTTTTTAAACAGCGTGGAGGAAGACGAAGAACAAAGGATTATGGATGAAATGCACATATGAGCTTATGGAGGACATCACTATTAGAAATATTCCACTTATAAAATTCTTAGATCTGGGTATTATTGGCCCACATTATTCTCAGATGTTTTTTCAAAGGTCATGGATTGTATTGAATGCCATATTTTTTCAGAGAAACAACAATTGATGTCCTTAACTTTGAAACATACTATGGTGGATGGTCCTTTTCAACAGTGGGGTTTGGATTTCATTAGTGAAATTCATCCTCCTTCCAATGGAAAACATAGGTGGATTATCAAAACTACATTTTTTTTTTACAAAATAGATAGAAGCCATTCCTACCATAAATACTACAAAAAAGGTTATAATCAAATTTATCGAGGAGAATATCTTGGCCAGGTTTGGTTTTCCTAGGAAAATCTTGACTGATAATTCACATGGATTTTAGATGGTAGAAGACTTCATCAAAGAGTCAAGAATTTTGGTAGAAGAATATGTTAAGGGAAATAATTGGCATACATCCATCAATTCCCAAAGTTTTGGTATCTTCATGCCTAAATAAAAGTAAAAGCCCTACCAAATTCACTGAAGACATCAATTTTGTTATTTTGTGAATTTTAAACTTTAGTAAGTAGATAGTTTTAAAATAATCCTTAGTTATAATTTTTATTTTCAAAGGTCTCTATTGTAATCTAAACTTAGACAAACTATGGCCAACTAATGTTGCTCGAAATGTCGGTCTAGAATAGAAAATCAGATTTCATATTCCAAATAATGAAATCCAATTGTAATATGATTTAGTTGTTATAATTTAAAAAAAGGAGACTAGATCCACAAAACATGGATCTCAGATATACGTTTGAACTCAATTTTGTATCTATAAAGAAAAGGTTGAAAATAAAAAACATGGTTGGAAGTCTGAGTTTTGGAAAACAATTGTAAAATATTTTTGCAAGACTCTATAAATATGTTTCCTTATTGAAGAAATCCTAGAATTTCAGTATCATATTGTGTTCCTGGTGTATCTTATTATATTTTTCTTTCTCAGTTGAATGAAATGATTATTGATGTATCCTATATTAATGATTTATGGATTATAGATTCATGAGCGGCCAAGATTTGCTGTAAATGCCTATTTTCTGTAAAGTTTCATTTAATTATCTAAGTTCATGATTAGATATAATTTCTAGTTTATGAATACTATGCTTTGAGAGGAGTTAATTATAGATAATGTGATTGAAGCATTTCTTCTTGTCTTTATTATTATTCTTCTTGCATATTTTAAACCTTAAGTATATGAAGATTGAACATGCATGCCTTGAATCGAGAAGATATAGTGTATGAGTCTACAATTGAGATAAATGTTGATTTTCCAAATCCAACTATTTTGATTCTTTACTCAAAAAAAATTATTAATTCCAAATGTGATGGGAATAGTTCCTTTTTATAGTCAGGAACATCTCTAGCGCTAACAACACCTATACATGTATAGTTTTAATTATTAGTCCCTATTAAAATATTAGAGATGAGTTACATGGATTCCATTTATAGTACTATTAGGTATGTTTGATCCTCCATCCTGGACACAAGACCTTATTGTTTCTATGATCCTCCCTGCATCTCGGGTGAGACCTTCCTCAACCATGGTCGAGGATTGATATGTCGATGCTTAGGGTTTTTTGTTGGACACACTCTGGATGAACCTTGGGTCTCAAAACCCCCAGTGTTAAGAATGTTAGTTCATGTGAAAGCGTGTACTAAAAAAATGACACTGCATATTGCCAACATATGGTTTCATTGTTGGGACTTGGAGTCTTGTTGATATTGATGTGGAAAAGAGAAATGTGGTGGAATATGCCTAAGGGGGATATTCAAGACTAGATATAAGTGAAGGATGATGATTTTTACCTACGAGAGATGAAAGGATTGCGAGTGAACACAAAAGAATGGAAAGGTAGATATTTTTACTCTGATCTGCATGAACTCTTTTTCATATAATTTTCATGTTTTGATCTGCATGAACTCTTTTTCATATAATTTTCATGTTTTTTGCATGAATGGTTAATAAGACAAGCGAGAATTCATTCGACTGTGTTATAATTGAAGGAAATAGTATGGAATCAAGCCAATATTGATAGTTTAAAGGATATGGATAACAAGTGGACTCATGCTATTGCGTTTTGGTTTTCCCGAGTGAAGGAAAACTACATTGCTGAGTTTGCTATAAAATATAGTGATTATTTTAGTGCAACTGCAAGAAAATTTGAAGAAGGTCCAAGAAATAAAATGTTATAAGAGATTCCCCTTTGGATCAAGATGTTGTTCATAGAAAAAAGAATGATTCCAATGGGGCTTGATAGGATAGATGAGTAAACCCCCTAGCGTTGGGGGGGTTTCTGGAAAAGGTGGGGGAAAAAGAACTAGAACATGAGTCCAGTGAGGAGAATCCCAGAAGTTGTTGAGATGAGGTGAGGAATGGAATGGACCTAGAAGAGTAGAGGATAAAAAGTGCCAAAAGATACACAAGAAGAGTTGAGATGAGGGAGAAAGTTGAGCTGAAGAGTAGAGAATATTTAGTTGAGGGTTCCTAGCGAGGTGTCGAGCCTAGAATGAAGAGGAAGCTCACACCAGGCCATGGTGTGGGAGAGGATGGCCTAGAATGAAGAGGAAGCTCACACCAGGCCATGGTGTGGGAGAGGATGTTGTGCCAGAGTGGAGCACAAGCAAGGATAGTCTTGTGAACAGGCTTGGAGTTGAAGATAGTAGTTGTGACAATAGTGGTAGTGAGGTGCTAGGTGATAAATACCATACCCTTTGGTTGTTGCGATATGCCGCAACCTTGATAAGAGGAAGAGCACACATTTGTGGTGCATGGGTGCAAATTTGTGGTGCACTGGTGGACTCAGAAGAGGAAGTTTCACATGGTTATGCACATAAAAAAATAGAATTTGTTGCACAATATGGTGGGGCTCTAATCAGATGGGATTTTGGATCTTAGTGTAGTGGTGGTACCTTGAGTAGCCAATTGAGAGGTGCACGAAGAAGTCACGTGCTAAGTGGAGAAATTGACTCTGCACAAGGTGGTATTTCACATATCAGACCAAGAGATGAATCACGTAGTGGCAGTGTGTGTATCAACTTGAAGGCATGAGCGCACATTGGTGGTATGCAGTTAGATCAGGAGGAGAAGGCGGAAAATGTGGATGCTCCAAAAGTGAAGGAATATGGAGGCTCCCCTAATGGTGGGGGAGATGAACTGATAATGTAGGATAGTCTTGCGTGGCTGCAACTAAATATCTCTTTGGGTCCGCTCATAATAAATTTAAGGAGAATATGGTCTTAACCCCCCTTGATCATTTTTAATCAAGGAGAACACAAAGTATATAGTGAAGAGGTTGAAGTTGAGGAAAGAGAAGAGGAGGAAAGAAGTGTTGACACAAGTGAAGGAGAAGGTGAAGTCAAAAATAAATTACCCCAAGAGATAGTGGTGTGGAAGGATCCAGACATAACACTCAAAAGAGTGGAATTAACTCCGGTTCCAATATGGCCAATCAAGATAGTGCACTGATATTTCCCCTGTTCCATGGAAGGGGTAAGGATGATGCCAATCAACATTGGTTCACTTGCCAAGCAATTTGGTCTGTAAAGAGAGTTATAGATGAGGAGACTAAGATCACACAACTGGATACTAAGTTCAGTGATCAGGAATTAACATGGTACATGAAGTATAAGGATACTACACTAGCAGGACATCCGAGGTCCCTGGCCAAGATCAAACATGATATGATTCAAGAATTTTAGAAGCTGAAGTCAAAGCCCCAATGCATTAAAGAAATCAAGGAAATCAAGCATAAAGAAGGAGAGACGATATGGGATTATGAATAGAGGTTCAAAATATTTTTGGATATGATGACATTCTAGATCCAATATGTGAAACATAGAGAATGGTTCATTGCGGGGTTTCTCCCCCATATCTGAGTCCCAGTCACCCAAAAAAGTTGACGACTCAAGTCGAGGTAGTCGAGATTTTGATGCACTTAGAAGCCACACCTGGATCGAGGTAGTCGAGATTTTGATGCACTTAGAAGCCACACCTGGAGCTGAATAAACATTGTCCAGGTTGACACAGGTTCAGTCACAAATTACCAACCTAAAAATACTGTTGCAAGATATGACAAAGTCTAAGTCATTCATGAACACATGTGGTGCACTGCATGCCATTAAGATGGGAATCAATGGGATGAGTGCTCAGTCCTACCAAATTATGTAGCGATAGACGTGACGAGTCCATTTCCATATGGAAAATGGAAATGGTGTGAAATATGCCATCAGTGGGGCCATGTTCCACCTGACTTCCCCACCTTACAAAAGTATAAAGCAACGAATCACACCCCCTTATGTGAATTCTGTAAATCCCTCGACCATAATATTAGTGGGGCCATGTTCCACCTGACTTCCCCACCTTACAAAAGTATAAAGCAACGAATCACACCCCCTTATGTGAATTCTGTAAATCCCTCGACCATAATATTAGTAGTTTTCTCTCCCTCCAAATGATCCAAGATAATACCCGGGATGCATTCTGGGTAGAAGAGGAACAAAATGGTTGTGAGCGTAGTGGCGATGATAGAGGTGTATATCAAGGAGGACCTTGAGGTGGAAATGGAAATAGTTTCAAATGAGGATATGGTGGAGGAGGAGGAAAACCCCCCACATGTTTCAATTGTGGTGATATTGGTCATGTATCATGATTATGATCTAAGCCACATGTGCTATGTGCATACTGTTATAGCTCCGAACATGTAACCAAGGATTATCCAGACTTGTTGAAAAAGTGGGAGGAAAAGAAGGGTAACTATAACATGGGATTCCAACTTGACGAAGGCTTGTCCAAATCCTTCGATGGGGTAAGTGCTCTTGTCTCCAAACTCCACTTTGTATGATGTCTTTATCTCATTTTGATTTGAGAGTCTGGCTTGATATTCTGTCATGTGCCTGGAAGCTCCACTCTCAATTATCCACATATCAGCTTCAATCATCCTGGTGAGTCCTGAGTAGTGTAAAAGACTGATTATTTCACACATGTCTTCAGTTGACTGGTAACTGATCATGCCTTGATCCAAAACTTCAACTTCATTATTTCTATCTTCTGAGAGAGCCAAGAGGTGTGTTGAGTTAGGGCACATCTGAATATCTACTTCTTGGGTGAGATGCTCCATCACAAGGTGTCAGATCAGTGATTTAGGGTTTATGCAACTGCTTTTGCTAGTAACCCTAGCTGCAGTGTTTTTGGAAGCTACTCTTGCTAGTAACCCTAGCGGAAGTTCCTCAATGAGCTCAATATCTAGTGGCTATGCTTCCTTCAAGTGTTTTAGGCTGACTGAAGGGGGTGTGGGCCCATAACCTGTTACAATATAGAAGATTGTGCTCGTTTTACCATTGACGATACCCTCGTTACCCAACCACAGGCTGAAGCCACCCTTCGAGCACCTTGACCTTGACAAAGAAGAGAATCCTGGTAGCAATCCAATAGACAAGAGAGGCTAATGCACCAAGAAATAATAGAACCCAAGATGATCAGATAATCCCACCCAGAGGCTAGCACACACCTTCCCAAAAACTTGTGCACAAGCTGCAACTACACCTGCGCAGATCCAGTTCTCTTTGAAACTGTTGAGATGAGAATAATGAGAACTGGCGCCCTATATTTATAGTAGTCTGGGAAGTTTAACTGGGGCTAACTTCTCCTTCTGGGTATTAATAAATTCATATTAAATATATTTATGCAGCCGACAACTTGTCTAGGGTTTCCTTCACTTCTTTGCTTCCTTCTAGAGTATTCTAATCTCTTCATAGGTCACAATGGAGGTTCATACCTCCCAAAGCTACCATAATATTAACACCAGCCACCCTGAAAATACTCTTACTCCTTGATTTGATTCAGAAAGTTTTCTTGAATTCTCCAACATTTTTCTTTGCTTGGATCTTCTTTAATTACAAGTCTTCCATATTTTCATTCTTCCACTTTTGGTTTTGCAATTTCAGAATTTCTCACTTTCTTCCATCACACCAAATGCTCTTCCTAAGCCTCAGAACCAAAGCACTCTAATTCAAGAATACACATCATTAAAAAAAATCACCTCCTTCCAAACGATTATGGATTTCATACTTATAGATTCCATACACTGAAACAAATTTCCACAAGAAAAAATTGTTCCTCTGGTTGACTCCAGATCCAAGCTTTCCATAAAATTAAGGCTTTACAAATCCTTCAAAATTAGAAAAATCCCCCTTGGTTTCATGCGTAATCTATCCACGGGATTCAACACATAGAAATATTTGTATTTGACCTTGAATTAATTCTCAACCATCAATATACTCACTCTTATGGTGATAACTTCCTAATGGCCTCATCAGGGTGTTGGCCTACTGTAGATATTCCTTCCTTGAATTAAATATCAATCGTATGACCTGACCTTAGTTTGATCACAACTTTCGATCTATGATCATGTTCATTAGGACCACCAGGTTTATTGGGTCCTTGGGCTATTCATATATCATTATAATGACCTCTTGTTATCCGTCAGAATCCCCTTTATCAGAACCCCTCCACTCCTAAATAATTATACTCTGACCAAAGCCTCCCCAATGAAACGTACTCTCGTGAATCCAACAAGCCTTGGAATTTGGAATCAACAGCTTCAATTGAATTGTTCCTTCAAACTGCATGATGGTTATCTCCCATCACTCCAACTGTTTGTGAGATGGTGTTGGAACCTAAAGTTTTGGGTCCATTTTTGCATGCACCCACAAATGAAAGTTTTGTGTGGTGATCCAATAATATTGTGAGTTCCTAAGGAGATGCATGAAATAATACCATAGTGTGTGCATTGGACTGGGTTTTTTTGAGGAACACACCAAGTATAAAGGTGGTCAACGATGCCTTGGTCATAGTTTTTTAAGTTGAGCGCACCAGTGTGATTTTTTTCAGTTTCACCAAAAATCAAGAAGAATTGGAGACTACATTAAGGGATTGGGCTGTCATGTGGTACATTAAATATAAGGCTACTATCCCAATAGGATAGGAAAGTTCCCTAGCTAAAATCAAACAAGATATTTTTCAAGAATTTGAGAATCCGAAGTCAGACTCCCATGAATTATAGAAATCAAGGAAATCAAGTAGAAAGAAGGAGAGAGTGTTTGAGACTATGAGAAATGATTCAATATATTGTTGTATAGGATAAATTTCCAGATCCAGGACATGTACCAAAAAGAATGTTTCATTTTTAGGTTGCTCCCTCATATTCAAGTGTCGCTCACCCAATAAAAGGTGACGAATCAGGTCGAGGAAGTTGAGATTGTGATACGCTTAGAAGACACACCTAGATGCACAAAAACATCGATCAGGTTGGCATAGGTTCAGTAACAACTGACCAACCTAACAATATAGTTTCAAAATATGGCCAAGTCTAAAGTCGTGCTCAAACATGTGTAGTGCACTACATGCTACTGAGAACGGCATTGACAAGATGAGTACGCGATCCTTTCGAATTATGTGGCAAATGGAGAACCGAGTCCATTTCCCTCTAGACAATCAATATGGTGTGAAATATGTTGACAATGGGGCCATGTTCCACCCCACTACTCGACCTTACAATAGTATCAAGCAACAAATCACAAGTCCTTGTGTGAATTCTATAAATCCACCAGCCATGATATCAACAATTGTTGTTCCCTTCAAATGATGTAAGATAACACCCAGGATGCATTTTAGATGTAAAAGTAACAAAAGGTTCATATGCGTGAGGCCGAAGATAGAGGAAGATATCAAAGATAACCTTAAGTTGGGTATGAACATGACCATGGATGAGGATATGGTGGAGGAGGTGGTATACCCCCCACATGATTCAATTGCAGTGAGATTGGTCATGTGTCATGGTTATGTACTTAACTATGTTTGCTATGTTCATATTGATATAATCCTGAATGTGCAATTGAGGATTGTCCAGACTTGTTGAAAAAGTGGGAGGAAAAGAAGGGTAACTATAACATGGTACATGCTAAGCCATGCAAAAACAAGAAGAAGAAAGGAGAAGTGGACATCCGGGTAGTAACCTTTGGAGGGGAAAAGATAGGGGTAAACTTTGAGCATGGAGAAGGTTCAATTCAACAGGTAGGCAAAAAGATCAGGAAGCCCCCCCGACCTCCTCCTAAGTTTGATGTAGCTTAGAAGAAGCAATTTATGCATGATGTGCATAGAGCCTTGGAGGAATAATAAGTGCATGAAGAGATGCAATGCTTGAGTCAAAGTTCACTTGAAGAGGCATGGGTCCAAGAGGAATTTCAAAGGGTGACACATAGGTTTATAGAAGAAGCACAGATCCATGAAGAAGTGCAATGAGTGACACAAAGGTCGGTAGAGGAAGTGCATGCATGCGAATAACCGCAATGCATGATGCAAAAATATTTGGAGGAATCTTGCATGTGTGAATAAATACAACACACAACTTAAATATTGATAGAATAAGCACATAGATCGACTATGCTACGACATATTGTGCATGAATATTATGAACAATGCCAAGAAGAGTTGTAGTGCACATCACATGAAAAATCCTTATGTGATCTTGATCACTTGGCAGAAGTAGAAGAAAAATTCAATACCTTATTTCACAACTATTTGCATTTTCTTAGAGATATATAAGCTACGAGTAAGTTGAATCAGATGTTAACTACTTGCATGAAAGAATAAGGAGAGGAGACCATTATTGTAGCTCTTCTTACAGAAAGGGATGTCTACTAGGTCAACAAGAAAAATCACACTAACCGAGAGTTTAAGATGACAACAAAGCTTGGTGGATATGATAAAGATGACATCATGTTGGATCTAAGATCCGATGTGAACATTTTACCCAAGAAATGCTGGGAAGTCATGGGAAAACTGAAGTTGGCCTGGTCACCCATTCAGGTTGGATTATCCAATCAATACAATATCTACCCCATCAACTAGCTAAAGCAGGTAGAGGTGAATATAGAAGGAGTAAAAACAAAGTCCAACTTCGAATTCATTAAAATCATGGATGAGTCAGATCCCTACCCTACATTTCTAGGAATAGACTGTGCTTTTGATAACAATGCGGTGTTGAATTTGAAAAAGCACCATATGTCATTTGAGTATGAAGCCCTGCACATGGTCGCACCACTTGATCCATATGAAGGCGAATGCTACAATGATCTTGTCGATGAGGATGCTCAAATATCCACAATTAAAAATATTTACAAGTTCATGGGGCGCATGGAGGACTACATCAACCCCACTATAGACAAATAATTAAGTTATAGGAGTGTCAAATATTAAGACATGTATTTTGAAGATTCCTTGGATAGATGGTAAAATAATATTTATGAAGTGTTAATAAGGTGATGCACACATATCACAAAGGTAGTGAAATGGATAGGGTTTTAACTTTACAATGCCTCGTTGTTTGAGGGTACTAGGCCAATGGAGACATTCCTGATCCAAATTGAGAATTTTGTCCCCATGGAGTAGAGAATCCAAGAAATAGATGTAGTGGTTCATGAGACCCTAACACAGTGGTGGGTGACTAATCACCAGAATATTTGAAACTGGGAGTAGGTATCTGAGTTCATACAAGTGCACTTTCAACCCCTCACTGACTTTGAATTGGCCAATTGATATAAGGGCATTGAGGATCCTCAGGAACACATATCCTTTTGTGAATGACACTGGAATGCTAAGAACATCCCTCAATCCTAGTGGGTCTTATTGATTAAGGGACTTAAGTTTTTTTGATGCATAATGATATGAAGGCTAGTATATTTCCAGATAAGACAATTCTAGATGGCTATTACATGTCATTCCATTTCCGGTGATATGAGGAACATAAAATAAGTCCTCACAGTTAGAGAGTTATGGCCTTGTGAAGTTGGAGAACCCTCATGAGTTATTTAGAATGTCAAAGAAGTAAACTTATTCTAGAAGCTCCTAGAAGAAGTTGACTAGTCAAGTGGGTGAAACTAGGAGTTAATCATGGGTTAAGTTGCTGCAATAAGAAAATAATTAGAAATAAATTAGTTGCAACTATAAGTGGAGATTTTACTATTTGTGGATAAAGTGGTTATAAGTGGACAAGTGGTTAAAAGTGGGTTAGCCCTAAAATAAGGAAATTGGGTTAAGTTGGTTAAAAGGTAACCCCTTGAGGAACCTACATGGAAGTATAAATAAGAGAGAAAGGCTCTCATATTAGCACCTATTGAGAAAATCGGATATCTATTATTGTGTAAGGTTTATTGTAGGTACTCATTGATACATCTGAGTTTACGCAAGTATAAGGTAGCACAGAGGGTTGACGGTGAAAGTTTAGGAATTTCATAAATACTGAAAAAACCCTAGATTTTTAGGTGTACACAAGATGTAGTGGAGAAGGACGCATACGCATGCAGGATGGAAGTATAACATAGCATGTACATGTGAGAAAATCCATGAAATATTGAGTTGTTGAGGGTGTCACATTATCATAATCTGAAATCAAGCTTCCAAGAAGGTCTACAGTGATTAGGTACAACAGATCTATCTACATATTCAAAAGGTATGTCATATTCTTATGTGTAGTTGGATATCGTTGTCTCCATGAGATATGGTTATGGAAGTTTGAGGTTTTTCCCTAGAGAGGGTGTTGGTTGTATGACACTTATGTTATGAACTAGATCTATAGAAATACAACACTCGTATGTTGGTATTATTCATTGGTTCATCTTGTTGGTTCAACTATTGATACATAGTTGTATATCTTGGTACACGGTTGAGGGTTTTGGTTGTGAATTTGTTGTGAAGGTGTTTGTATGGTGTTATGATACATATCAGTAATGGTTTGATGTCTAGCCCATGTGAGTATTATTACACTTTTTCATGATTGTACACACATGTATGAAACATGACTAGAGAGATATAGACGAACTTGGTTAAGGGATGTATAAGATAATGTATGCACATAACACAACTATAGATCAGACATAGTGACAGGTTGCAAGTTGATGTGACAGAGGCAAAAAAGTGTTTGAATTTCCAGAAAAGGTAAAAACCCTATCTTATTGAAGGTGTATGTAGGTTTCTATATAGGTAGGTCGTGTACATATGCAGGATGTAGTATAGACAGGGCAGGTACATACAAAAGATGCAATATATATAGGTCACATACATGTTGGGTTTTTTTGGTACATGATGAGTATAGGTGCATGTTGGTTATATTTCAGTGGTACAGGTTGGTTACAGGTTGTTGGCATAGATTGGTACAGGTTTATAGTGGTATATCTCACAGTGATAGTTGGCAGTGGTTTCACATTTGACACTTATATTTTAGGGTGGCATGACAGGGCAAGGATAGTCGGTTTTAGCCACCCTCTTTTTGTATCTGAAGAACATAGGGTTTTGTAGCCTCCTTATGGTTGTAGCCAGAGAATTGGGGAGTTGCAGTTTCACTCAGGTTACAGCCTAAAGTATAGGGAGTTAGAGCCTCCTTCCAGTTGCAGCTGGAGAACAAAGGAAGTTGGTTCTTCCA